>PVKE010007848.1:0-49405 GCA_004027555.1 Craseonycteris thonglongyai
TCTTGTTGAGGTCATTTAACTGTGTCTGGGTACTTTGCCAGTATTGAGTGAGCTCTCTGAGTGTCTTGATTAATGCAGCCCTGAATTCTGTTTCACTTAGATTTGATTCCAAGTGTGCAAGGTCCTTTACTAAAGACTGCCCCTGATCTTCTGGAGGGGCTTTGGATTCTGAGGTGTGCATTGTGTTTGATGTGGTTCTATTTGCTTTACGCATGAGTCTGTTTTCCCTCTGGGGGTTTGCCTATCAGATGGGCTTCTCTTTTATTTTTTCTTTTGGGCTCAGTTGTGGGAGAAGGAGATTTTGGGAGAGGGTGGGGGAAGCAAACAGCTTCTGTGTCCTGGGGCACTTCAGGTTGCTGTCTTAGCTGTTAGATAGCAGGGTAGTAAAGGTGTGGCCAGGGGTGGGGGCATATGAGTAGGAGCTAGGGTGGGCCTGAGACACAATAGCAGAATCCTCGCTCAGCAGGGGTGCTTGTGTTTCAGTGCTGCCGGGGCGCAGGAGCTCTGGTCTTTCTCTCCTCCCCCTGGCTGCCCCTCCTTCAATTGTATCTGTAAGCCACGCCCACAGGGCAGCACTTGGATGGGCTGGGGCTTGGCAGAGGCCCTGGTCGGCAGCCCAGTTGCGCACAGGGGCTGGGACGCCAAAAGCCCAGTTGCGCACTCTCGAGCAGGCAGCAGTGCTGCAGCGGCCCGGTGGGCAGGGCACTGAAAACTGGTCTTGGGTGCAGGTAGCGGCGCTGCGGCAGCCTGGTGGGTAGGGCACCAAAAGCCCTGTAGTGTGCTAGCGAGCAGACAGCAGTGCTGCGGTGGCCCCGTGGGCGGGGTGCCAAAAGCCCGGGTGCGTGCACGCAGCGATGCGCAGGCTCAGTGGGCGGGGCGCCGAAAGCCCAGGTGCGTGCATGCAGCGATGCGCAGCGGCCCAGTGGGCAGGGCGCTGAAAGCTCAGTTGCGCACTTGCGCGCTGGCAGCGGTGCCGCAGTGGCCTGGTGAGCGGGGCACCAAAAGCCCAATTGTGCGCAGGCAGTGGCGCCGCGGGGGCCTGGTGGGCGGGGCGCCGAAAGCCCTGCGCGCACAGGCCGTAGCTTGGGGGGCAGCTGCTCTATGCTCCTGGCTCTGTTGAGACCGCCGGATTCACTCCAAGCACGTCCAATGCAGCTGTGCCCACTCAAGCCCCAGCCCTCACTCCAAGAGCCCTGTCCTCAGAAGGCGCTCCCTCACAGTCAGTCTCCTCCGTAAATCAGGGGTGCTGAGCTGCTGTGGGCTGGTGCCCTGCTCTCACCCCTCGTGCCGGGAAGTGCAGCCGCCCTGCTCCACAGTCCCTGCTCCACTTTAGGCTCTGTGATCTGATTAGGGCACTGCGTGCTGTCCCTTGAGTTCGGATGTTAAATTGTCCACGGTCTTGTGGGGCTTCCACGCTCCCTAGGTCTCGGCTTCCAGCCCGCCCTCGATCCAGCTCCACTTTGACCGTAGTCCCCCAATCCCCCTTTGTTTTTTTCCAGCCTCGGGCCGCGCTCCGAGTCTCTGTCCCCGAACCACTGCTTCCCCTTCCCTCTCTTGCTCTCCCCTTTTTTCTCTAACCTTTGGGTGTTGTTCTGCGTTGTGTGGTTCTCTTAGTTGAGGTTTCTTCTCAGGGTTTCCCCTGTGGATTCCCCTCTGTTCACAAGGCCCTTCCCACGCAGTTATCGATGTTCTCCTCATGCCGCCATCTTTGATCTCCTCACTAAATTCTTCCACTCATTTCTGTGTTCCATGGTTCTCTTTTTTTCCTACCTGTGTGTCCAAATGTAGACACATCTCCTGCTCTAGATTTCCCCAGAGTATCTCCAGCATAAGGCAAGTTAGAAGAACTTTATCCAAGCCGTGGAAGGTAACAGAACAGCAGCTTATACGACAGCAGTACAAAGTGCTGCGGACGACCATGGCAAGCCTATCATTATTTTTCACAGTTACATAGTACTCTTTTGTGTATGAACAATAGTATTCAAACAGTCTTTTGTGTTTGGACATTTAGATAGATTTCCAATATTTTGCAATTCCACATACTCCTTTGATGAATAAATCTTGTGCATATATATTTTCACATTGTTTGAGATATACCTAAGGGTAAATTTCCAGAAGTGAGATTGTTGGGTCGAAAGGAAAATACTCATGTAATTTTGTTAGTGCCAAATTTTCCTCCATAGGGTTTGAGAGTGCCTATTTTTTTCACAGCCTTGCAAATATAGTATAAATGCTGTCAAAGATAAACAGTGCTGGACACACACTAATTAAAGTTTACCACTTTAATTAACAGATTTTAGTTGGTGATATACTGGTGCAATAGGGAAGAGAGTCTCTAGCATAACAAGTTTCATTTGTTCAGAGCTGATTGGGCATTTTAAAATGAGTGTCAGGGAACAGAGAAGGGTGTGAGTGGGGACTCTAGAGTCAAGGAAGTGAAAAATTACAAAAAGCAGGAAGTGGGGCGTGTTTGGTCCGTGTGAACCACAACTGGGTTTCCTAAAGGGCTTGTCAGAGTTAGGCTCCAACCCTCCCAAAGAGTCTGGGATACAGTGGCCCTATCTTCAAGTGTTAGGTGGAATTTTGGGGAGGGGAGCCTGATATTTTCTCAGGGAAGCAGTTTAAAGAGGACTGGAGTTATTCTAGGGATGCTGCCTTGGGCTGTGAGAAACTATATTAGGGTTTTGTTCAAATCTTTATAGACCAAGGCTGAAGCCTAGTTGAGAAGAGGGTTCAGAGGAGCCTGGCTAGAGTTTGGTCAAGGACAGAATGGTCAGCTTTAAAATTTTAACCAATCTGATGGGTGGGTGAGAATTAGTATGTTATTATAGTTTTAATTTGCATTTTTCCTATTGTTCATGTGAACTTGAACACTTTTTTCGTATGTTTAAGGGCCATTGTAAAATCTATTTGTGACATGTGTTTGTGCCTTTCCCATTTTTCTATATGATTTTTGGTCTTTTCCACCCAAACTTTTAAGGGTTTTTTATAAATGTGGGATATTAGCCTTTATTGTGATACATATTGCGAATACCATTTCAAGTTTGTCTTTTGACTTTGCTTATGCACTTTTTGCCATGCAAATTCTGTTTTATTTTTATATAGTAAATTTATCAAATTTTGCTGTTTTTATGTCTGGATTTTGAGACATAATTTGAAAGCCTTTCCCTCTACCAATATGAGAGAAGAATTAACTTATGTTTTCTTCAAAGGCTAGTATAGTTTTATTTTTTACATTTAGATCACTTATCCATTTGGAGTTTATTCTTGTGCATGGTGTGAGGAGTGAGTCTGATTTTGTTTTTGTCTGACTGACTAGTTGTCCCAATACTGTTTGTTTGTTTGTATGTTATTAATTTCATATTAATATTAATATCATGTTATTAATTTCATGTGTACAGGAGAACATAATGATTAGGCATTTATAGCCCTTATACTGACTGTATAATGATAACCCCAACAGGTCTATTTCCCATTTGATACCTGACATAGCTATTACAACAGCATTGACTATATTCCCTGTGTTGTGCTGTACCTCCCATGGCTATCTATACACACACACACACACACACACACACACACACACACATATACACACACATACACACACACACATATGTGTGTATATATATATGTATATATTTTTTTAAGTAATAGTTGACATTCAACATTAATTTATATTTTCAGATGTAAAACAGTGGGTAGGCATCTATAAAATGTAGGAAGTGCTCCCCCTGGTGGGCCCAGTGTTCACCTGACTCTATACATAGCTTTTTTGACTTTATTACCTATCCTCCCCACACTGTACTTCACATCTCCGTAATCACTATGTGTCTAACACTTTGTATTTCTCAATTCTTTCACCCTTCCCTCCCATCCACGATCCTCACTCCCATCTGACTCTATCAGTTGGAGTCTATGTCTATTTTAAATGTTCTGTTCTGTTCTTTAGATTCCACATATAAGTAAGACCATATGGTATTTGTCTCTCTCGGTCTGAGTTATTTCATTTAGCATGATAAGTTTTAGTTCCATCCATGTTGTTGCAAACAGTTAGGATTTCATTATATTTTTATGGCTGAGTAATACTCCGTTGTGTAAAGGTACCACAATTTCTTTATCCAGTCTGTTGATGGGCATTTAGGTTGTTTCCATATCTTTGCTATTGTGAATAATGCTGCAATAAACATAGGGGTGCATATATTTTTTGAATTAGTGTTTTTGATTTCTTTGGATAAATACCCAGCGGTGGAAAGCTGGATCATAAAGTAATTCTATTTTTAAGTTTTTGAGGAACCTCCATACTGTTTTCCATAGTGGCTGGATCAATTTGCAACCCCACCAGCAGTGTAGCAGAGTTCTCTTTTTTCCACATCTTCACCAATACTTGTTGTTGGTTGATTTATTGATGATAGCCATTTTGACAGGAGGGAGGTGATAGCTTGTAATTTTGATTTGCATTTTCTGATGATTAGTGATGTTGAACATCTTTTCATGTGTCTGTTGGCCATCTGTATGTCCTCTTTGGAGAAATGTCTATTCAGGTATTGGCTCATTTTTTAATGTTTATGTCTTTGGTGTTGAGTTGTATGACTTTCTTATGAATTTTGGACATTAACCCTTTACCAAATGCCTCATTGGCGAATATCTTCTCTCATTCTGTAGGATGTCTTTTCATTTTGTTGATGTTTTTTATTGCTGTAAAAAAAACAACAACAACGTTTTAGTCTGTAGTCCCATTTGTTTATTATTTCCTTTGTTTACCTTGCCAACACTATATATGAATAAGACTATCTTTACTTAAGTTATGTGAAATGCTATCTTCATTATATACTAGATTTTCATACGAGGCTGTGTTTGTTTCTGGACTTTTTTATTGGTATCTCAGTAATTCATAAATTAAGTTAGACAGAACTGACATCTTGATGTTTAGACATCGCAACTAAGAATAAGGGATATCTTTCCATTTTTCAAGTCTACTTTATGTCTTTCAATTTTCTTATTATTTGTGTATATGAATGCTGTTGTTTTTTGCTTTTTTAACTTTATAATCTTATATCTTGCAGAATTCTTTTATTGTTTGAGTTAGCTTTATCATTTATTCTCTAGGAATTTCCAGGTACATTATTATTACCGGTATGTCATTTGTAGATAGAAATAATTGTGTTTCTTCTTTTCCTATTCTTTTGCTTCTAATTATTTTATTTGGTATAACTGCATTGGCTAGTATCTCCACAACATTGTTAAATAGTAGTGGAAATCCTTGTTTTCTTCCTAATCATCGTATGTCTTAGTTTCCTCATTCAAGGAAATATCCATCCATTTTTTTATTTCCTCATGACTTGTTACTAGGAATGGCTGTTGACTTTTATCAAAAGTTTTCTTTAGCATCTATTGGGATGATAATTGTTTTTTCTCCTTAGACCTATTAATGTGGCAGATTATATTAATAGATTTTATAAGACTGAACTATCCCACTCTTCTTGGCATAAACCCCATTTAGGCAGTCTGACTCCAGAGCTTAATAGTTCCTTTAGTTTACTACTCCCTAGTTGAGTTTCAGAGATTTGGCATGCTTACATAAAAGTGTACTGAGTATATAAGTTAGTATTTTTATTAATTGCTAGATGAGTGTCTTAGTAAATAGGTTTGGAGCAGGGAGAGGTCATTATGGAGATAAAAAATACTTTTTGAAAGGGAGAAGGTGACTACCATCTGTGGTATTCTGAGCGTTAATCACACTATGCATACTTTACTGGCTATATAGCTTATTTCTCCTAGCTATTTACCTTGGAGGGGCATATACCAGAGTCTTAACCTTTCTGTGTTTTGTCATTATGATCAGCTGTGCTGATTTTATTACATACTGAAGAAATGCTAGGAAATCTCAAATGATGGAGCAAATGCTGTATTGTAACAAATCAGAAACCTTTAAAATAGAATGGAGATATACTCTGTGGGGGGAAAAATGCAGAATGACAACTGATAGCTTTTACAAAGAATAAAAGGGAGAGAAATCCAAGCATTTCTATTGGGGAGAAGATTTGGGACAACATATTGCCTCATAGCCCTGTTATATAAAAAATCATTTTGAAATGTTATTGTGTAATATGAAATACCAGTATCCATGTTATTTAAAGAATTTAGAGATTATCAAAGGTGTTTACTTAATTTACATAAATTATATGATTGAATTGTAAATCTGACCTCTTTTTTATAAATTGTGACTCAGGTCCAAGGATGAATATAAAGCTGTGTATGTATGCTAAGAAGCACGTCTTAGAAAAAAATAACATTTGGGGAAGTCTGTACTGCTGTTTGTGGGACCACCTGCCAATTCAATATTTTGTAGACTTGTTGATTCTTAGATTATTAATATAATTTGGTAGGTAATATATAGACTGATAATCCCTGGTAGATACATTAAAAGCTATACTGAAATGAGAATTACTTGAACACAATATTTTTTGCAATTGAACTTTCTTTTTAGATAGTTCAATGGAAGAAATTTTTTTTATCTCTAATTCTTGAATGAATTTGAATAATATAACATTTTATTTTGATTATCTTTAAGTGTTAAAGTAAGTGTAATAATTTGAAAGTTGGCTTTTCTCATTTTTCTTCAGCATGTTACACCAGACAGCTATATTCCATGCCTTGCTGACCTGTGCAAAGCACTGTGGGAGGTTATGCTAAGCTATTACAGGACTATGGAATGGCACGAAAAGCATGACAATGACGATGCCACCTCTGTTTCTGGTAGGAAATTACTCTGATTAAAAAAAAAATTGAATTGTAAATATGCCATATTTTTGGAGTAAGAAGAAAAAAAGAAACAGCCTTTTTTTTTTTTTTTTTTTTTTTTTTAAGAATTTCAGGGACTATAGTGACCATAGGTTAAATCTTTACTAAAGGAAGTAATTCAGCTACTATGAAAGCTCCATTACTTTGGTGGTTTAATTGGACCAAAGGAGTTCTTAAGTGAAAGATTACCAGTTTCTAGGAATATGTGCTGATAGCTTTCAGACTGAATTATTAAGAAAGAGATTAAAACAAATATGTATTAATAGTTACAAACTAAGTAAAATAAGTGGTCTGTCCAGATTTACTATAAAATTAATGCTAAATGTTTAATATTAAATCTAGTTGGCTAATTTTAAAGTTGTATTAATAAAGCTAGCGTCTAAGAATTAAAAATTAAATTGATACTTTTCTTCCTAAAAATATAGCAGGACTTAAAATTTCATAAAGATGATGTTTCAAAATATTTGTCTTTAAATGGAAAATGCAACTTTAAATGACTATGGTATAGTCAGCTAAATAAAAAACAAATTTTGAGAAATTATATTAATTAAATATTATATTTAAAGTACTTCATTTGTATAATTATAAAAGGGCAGTCCAGAAAAAACCCAGCCATTGTCAATATAACAGGAACAGTTGTATGGCTGGATACTTTCTGAACAGCCCTCATATATCTTCAATGATTATCCTTTAACAATAACTAAGATTAAGTACTGAAAGTACTTTAAAAAGTAATGTGATTTTTATCAGCATTTTTTAAAACATGGGCAAAATAAGTTAAGCTGTACAATTATTTTTATTTCATACAATTTAATGTAGCTGGTCAATCAAGTTATTTTAGTCACTTCTAATTTCTGAGGTGCTTGATTTCTGTGGTTGGTTGGAGGAACTCCCAAATCTTATTGCTTGATTAAACATTTTGGTAGTATGGAAGACATAAGTTTAATATTTGTCTTGACTCATAAACTCGTAAGCAGAGATAACAAAAAACAAGAGAGGAAAAATCTATGGAAGAATTTTCGTTTTTTTGGGAATATTGGGAGAAGGGAATAAAGGAAGGGAGAGAAAGAAGTTTACAAAAGGGAGAAAAGGGACGGGCCTAGAAGCAGGGTTCTAGTCCATACTGTTGTTACCCAACTCCTATGTTCTCACCATTGTACTACCTCTGGGAGCTGTGGCCTTTGTAATAATAGGTATACCGGTAGGTCTTCACATTTGAATGCCATTTACCAAAGGTGAGAATATGAAGTTACTTTAACTTCTCCAGTCCTAAATTTGCTCCTTAAAATGGTAAGTTTGGAAAAATAAAACTAACCAAAAAATCTCGTAGGGTAGTAACACATCTATCTGCAGGGTGGCTATAAAGTTTAGAGAAAGTGCAAAGTGCTTACACTAGTTGTTAATAAATTTATCATCAACGGAAATGGATGGAGAGATAACTATAACAGTAATGAAACATCCATAGGCTTAAAAAAAACATTCTCAGGTCATGTAATAAATTACTGTGCTCACTGGGAATCCAATGTTTCAAAAGTTTATCCTGTTTTGGCAACGTGTGGAAATGAAGGCATTTTAGTACTTCTTTTCCCTTTTTTAGTACATTATTTAAGGAGAAACCAAAGGAAAAATCTGAAACAAACTTAGCACATACTTTAGATACGAGTTTAGGGAAACAATGTATATTGATCATGGTAAAACTTGCCTTTTGCTTCAAGCTAATATTTTATATGTATTATGTATATATGCATATATATGTGTGTATATATGATTATGTGTATTGTCATTGGAGTATAGAGTCAAACTTAAAATTCTTATTGAGCCATATATATTGAATACTTAGTCCTCTTTGCTAAAATTCCTTGACCCTAAACTTTATATTTTAAGAATAATCAGTGCTCTGATTATAGTCTAGCAGTCAGCTGACAATATGTAGGACTCTAAAAGTCTTTTGTTTATCTGAAATTATTCATTTCATATTCACATTAAGAAATAAAATTATGGGGGAAAAGCCGGGACGGCTCAGCGGGTTGAGCGCTCGCTTTGAGGCCACGAGGACCGAGGATCGAATCCCGGCTCCGGCCCAGGCAGGACCCACATGCTGAACTGGGGAGTTCCCACAGTTCGGTTCTCTAGCTGTCTCTGTCTCTGTCTCTCTCTCTCTCTGTCAAGAGTAAAATAGAAATAAATATGCACTAGAGATAAAATAATTACTCTCTATAAATATAAAAAAAAGATAAAAAAAAAAAATAAAGAAATAAAATTATGGGAAAGCCAAGACAGCTCAGCAGGTTAAGGGCTTGTTTTGCAGCCCTGGGGACCAAGGATCAAATCTGGCCCCGCTTGTGCCAACCCGTATACTGAACTGGAGTGTGCCTCCCGTGTGGGAGGCCCACAGTTTGGTTCTCACCCCTCGGTTCAGCCCCCTGGCTTGAGGGGTTGTGCCTCCCATGTGGGAGGCCCCCAGCCCAGTTCCCACCCTGCACAGCCCCCACCCACCTGTGTGGAACGAAACCATGTTGAAAACTGATGACATACAACTATGGAGACTGCTCTGGGCCCTCCCCCTTCTCTCTGTCTCTGTCAAAAACAATAAAATAAGTCTTAAAAAAAAATTAAATTATAGGAATCAGTAATTTGAAAATCCTTCTTCACATAACTTTAAAAAGTTTTTTAAAGGATTTGTAGAGGTCACCTGCTGTATATAGTTCTGTAGTGAGGACTACTGATATCCTAACATTTCACCATTTTAAAATAAAACTCTAAAGCTGTAGTTTAGGTGCACTGCCCTGAGCTTCTGTGTCTCTACCAGCCTGACCATACAGATAAGGCTGAAGCTGTAGGAGTGGTCATAGGTACATTAGGCATGTGTCTAGAACCTGGCCTCTGCGAGGGCCTGTGATGATTTCCAGTGGACACCCTGCTAATCTAACTGTGGACACACTGTTCCACACAATTTGCACAAAGCCATACTCTTTTTAATATAAATCTATATGTGCATTTTCAGTTGTTTTTAAGGGGATATTTGTTTTTGAGTCAGGTCATTGATCTTACTTATTGAACTGTACATTGTTAGATTATCTGGAATGGATAAAACTGTTCTAGATTGTGAAAAATGCAAAATGTATACATCATTACCCCACTGCATGAGCAGTTCTGTAGTCTCTACTATTGTTAACATGCATATTAATTGATAATTATGTTAACTGGTTCTATAATGACCTGGTGGTAAGGCAGTATATGGGTCATTGAGACCTGGTCTCTGGAATCACATTAGCCAAGTTGCAATCCCCAATCATATATGAGCTGAATGGTGGTAGTGTAAAGTACTTAATATTTCAGGGTCTGTTTATCATAACAAATGAGTTTAATTCTAGTACCTATTTTCTGACATTTTTTGGTTGAATAAATATTGAACATTTTTTTTGTATTTTACATAGGTTTGTGACATGAGTTCAAATGAGTTTTTTAGAAAAACAGCATGAAACAAATCTAAAAATGTATTCCATCTTTCATTTCAGAAGGGAGTAATATGGGTACTGAAGAAACTAATTTTGATCGTGGCTACATAAAAAAGAAATTAGAACATGGACTTACACGAATATGGCAGGTTTGGTTTTTTTAATTATTTTTTTTGCAAGAGCAATAGAAACTTTCATTTCTGTGTTTTTTCAGAAATTCAGTGTTTAAGTTTTCTGTATTTTTGTATTTCTTGCATATTTAATATGTTAGTTTTTGGAATAAATTTATTATTTAATTTAACTTATATAATTTAGTTGACAATTATAGTTGATTATAAGTGGCAATAAAGGGGGGAAAAAGTCTTTTAATTTGATATTCTACATTGGGGAAACTTATATTTTTTAATTATATTTTTGCTTTTAGTGTCATAGTAAATTTGTGCTTTTGTGAAGAGATTGCTTTCTTATTGAGATACTCTCTTTTAATTTTTAAATTTGTGTTTTCTTTTTTATTAATTTTAAAGTAAGCTAAAATGAAAACTAAATAGGAGATATACTTGGGTTGGAATCTAATATAAAATGAAGAATTTTTTCTAAGTCAATGATTTCTGTGCCTTGAGGGATTTTACATGTTTATTGGCTGAATGTGTCTTAAGTTTTTCTTTTGCAGTTTAGTAGCTCAGTTGTTCTAGATATTAAATTTAATTTGTTAAAACTTGTTACTTTCTAGATCAAAGTATAATTTCTTTGAAGGTAACTTTTTGAACTCTTTGAAACTTAGAAGACAGTGTTTTTCCTTTTTCTTTTTGAACTTCTTTGAAGCATAGAAGAGTATAGATCCTTTGACCATGTTGTGATCTTTTAAAATGTATTTTTGACTTTTCTAATGAGACTGATTTTTAGTTTTACCATCTTTTATATGATTTCTTTTGAAAATATTGTTTAGGTAAATATATACTGAAACATTTTCTCAAGAATCACATAGCAATTATAATTTAATGCTCTTTTAACATTTTAAAAGCTCTATATTGGATATGCTATTTGAATTTTTACTTTAATATTTAAAATATATTCATGGGATAGCTTCACCTTCTATACTTTCTGATATGCCCATATTAACTTAATTTTTAATTTACCATTAATTTTGAGTTTGGACTGACTTTTTCTGAATATTAAAGGGAAATTTCTTACTCATTGAATATATACCCATGGTCACATATGAGTTGTTTCTAATTTAGTCTCCTAATAGACTCTAATTGTACTTAGTTGAAATTATAGAATCCATAGATTTTTCTGATAATTCAATGCACTTTGAAATATTGACCTGGCATTTTATGTAGCTAGTTTTCATTCAGTCTGGCAACTTGATGTCATTCCTGATTTAGGAAAATCTGTGAAATATACAGACTAGTAAAGCTGTTCTCATTTAAGCATTTGGCCGCTTTAATAGAAGTTATCATGCTCTTGAGTATAGATTTTTGGGTTGTAGGTTTCAAACTGTATTAATACCATTATCTCCACCACTCCTAAGACTCTTTACACCCCCAACCCCATTTCTCAATCAGCTATAGAACAGGACTTTGCATAGTTTAGGAACTCATTGAATATTTGTTAAATTGAAATTACAAGGCAATTGAAAAAAGCAAGACCTCTGAAAACAAATATTTTTTTGATAACACATTTAGCAGGCAAAACCTGGCATCGATTGAATTCATTTGGCGGTAGAACCTGATCACTATTCGGTTTTTTATTCGTATTTATTTACCCTTTTAAAGTGAACATTTAGAGAGAGCTAGGGTGGTGGGAGTCTGGAGGGGACATCAAATATATGGTGATAGAAAGAGCTGATTCTGGGTGGTGAGCACATAATGCAGTGCATAGACAATGTAATATAGAATTGTACACCTGGAAACAATGTAATTGCTATCAACTAATGTCACCCCGATAAATTTAACAATAAAAAAAGAAAGTAAACATTCAAATGTTGCAGAAATATTAATTTTATTTTGAGGTACTGCCCCAGATCCCACTGTGGGTGTTATATAATATATGCTATTATGTACCACAATACATTTCTAATCTGAAATCCCAGATTGCAAAGCACAAATGAGCATATAACAATTTGTAGACATTTATTATAAATTTATTATAGAGAATAAATGATTATTGAAAAGTCTAAGAAGCTATTTGACCTTTCTGACATAAAACTAAACTCAAAATGATAATCACCTTGTTTGTTTGTTTTTTTAAAGATTTATTTTATTGTTTTTCACAGAGACAGAGAGATAGAGACAGAGAGAAGGGGAAGGGACCAGAGCAGTCTCCATAGTTAAACTTCAGTTTTCCACATGGTTTTGTTTCACATGGGGGCGGGGACCTCATGGGGCAGGAACTGGGCTGGGGGCCTCCAGCATGGGAGGCACGCCCCCTCAAGCCAGGGACCGAACCAGGGGGCAAGAACCAAAATGGGGGCCTCCTGCATGGAAAGCACACCACAGTTCAGCATATGGGTCCACATGGGCCGGGGCTGGGATTCAGTCCTCAGTCCTCAGGGCTGCAGTGCGAGCGCTTAACCCGCTGAGCCATCTCGGCTTCCCCCACCTTGGTTTTTGATATGAAATGTTTTTAGAATGTGTGGCAAATTTCTCAAGCATTTTGACTCAACCAATATTTTTTAAGAGGAAAGGTTGTATCAGTCTTATTATGTGGCAGACACTGTTTGTGGATCTGAGAACATGGTGGTGAACCCATGGTCTTTGAGCTCATAGAGCTTATACGTCTAAAACCATATGAAAGTTTCAGTTTTCCAAAATTTTCTTTTTCATCTATAAATATTTGATACATGAAAAAGACTTTTTAAAATGCTTATTAATTTCTTCTTTAGAGACTTAGGGTTGCAGTATTTCTTTTTGTGAATTTGGGATTTTCTTTACTTCCTAGTATGCCACCCACTGTTAAAATTCTTCTTTAGGAGGATAGAGGCACCTAGCCTGTGAATTTTCCATAATCTCAACTGGTCCTTCCTCTCCGATCCGTATGATTCTCATGGAGAAGAATGACCAATTCCATAGCCTCCTAGAAGCTGCCATTCCTTCTAGCCAGCCTCAGTCCTCAGTGGCCAGAGGGAAAATAAGGGTTTGAAGTAATTTCCCTAGCGGATAAGAACCAAAGGGCCAACCTTTGAAATCTACTGAGAGCTTTGGCCACCTCATTTTTTTTCAGTGAATATGTTTATTTCTGAGGCCACCTGGGTAAAGCCATCCATGTCCTCATTTGACATGGATAAAGTCAAGTAGTGGCTCAAGAACAGTCAGACCAGCCATAGAAGCAAGTCCTAGACTGCCTTGAAGAGCAGGGAGGAACATGTCACAAGGCCGAAACCAAAGGTTCCAGTGTATGTGCTTGTGTGGACACAGCCATGGGATCGAAATCAGGATAGCCAAGCCTCACTGCTTTTATTTTCAATGATATTTAAACCTTTTGAGTTCAGTGAACTCCAAATACATTCTTGTCAAGCATTTCTTTTTCTTCTTAGTTTTCTACTTAATATTTAAACCTATATATGTTTTTCAAGAGAAACTTTGTCTTTTAATTGAATCAGTTTCTATTTTTATTAGTGTTTTAATTAATATTTATAATTATTAGAGAAATTGAATGTTTAAGAGTATTCATTTGTGAATTACTTGCTCATGTCTTTTGCTCATATGTTCTAAATGTATGTAATAGTAATCCTTTGTATATCAATTATCTTTTTTCACTTATATTTTCAATATGCAGTTGACTCTATAGATGGTTAAAATTATAACATCACAAACTATTGACCTTTGTTTTTTGTCACTTATGTTACAGTTATTCTTTAAATGTTCTTTTCTATGTAAAACACAGGTAGATACTCATCTGGTAATTATAAATACATTTATCTAAATTTTGTATTAATTGCTGTATCCCTAATACGTAGAGTACTGCCTAGGAAGCTTAATAGGTACATATTATTTTTTTGTTTTTGAATTAATTTTTATTCTTTTGAAAACATATAAAACATATCTATTTAATCTATTTTATATTCCTTTTGATGTAAAGAGAGGATTCCCCTCCACCTCTCAAATCTAGTCAGTTTTTTCTTCACTACTTTCTGGATAATCTGTTCCTTCCTTCCTTACATGTGACTCCTCTTTGTAGCAAGGCTTAGTGAAAAGAGGAGACTTTGAAGGCAAATAGACCTGGATTCAAGACTTATCTTTGTCATTCACTTAAATTTCTCTTCCCTTAGGGAGATTAATATATGCTTGCTCAACAGAGCTATCATAAGATTAACAATTATATGTCAAGTTCTTATTAAAATGCTTGAAACAGTGTTAATAGCAGTGATAAAAGAGTGGTTTTTACTGCTGTTCATTAAGCTCTAGTGTATACATTAGCACTATTTCTGAGATTTTTGTGCCATTATATTGACTTTTTTTTTTTAAGTTTTTAATATATTCAATACAGGTAGTACAAATCCTCTAATATTACACTTAACTTTTACTCCATCTTTTCAAACCTTTTTTTTTTTTTTTTTAAGTTGTTACTACCTGTTTATTATTTCTGGTGAGTTTTAGATGTTATTTAGAAGAAAAGTTTTGGTTATGATTTTGATTAGAATGTCATTGAACCTTTATATTAATTTGGAAACATTGTCATCTTTACACTATTTAGTCACTATCCTGTTCCTTGATTCTCAATTTATTGAAATTTCTTTTGTATCCCATTAGAATTAGTTTTTTTTATATGTCTGATATTTCTTACTAAAGTTATACCTAAGCATAATACATATTTTAAATATTTATTTAAAATGAAATCTCTTCATTATAAAGTGCTACAGAAGGTACTGAAAACTCTCAATTTTTTTTATTATCTTGTATATAATCACATAATTATCTTGTTAACCCCTTGACATATGAATTAAATGAAAATTCTATGTGAGCATAATATACTTTTTATTTTTCTTTTTGAACTGAACTGGGGGCCTCACCGCATTTGGGAAGCACGCCCCAGTTCAGCATGTGGGTCCGCCTGGGCCAGAGCCGGGATTCGATTCTCGGTCCTTGGGGCTTCAAAGCAAGTGCTTAACCCGCCGAGCCATCCTGGCTTTCTCACTATTTATTTTCCAACTAAACATTTGTGTATGCTTAACAAAGAACATAATATTTATCCATTGCTAAATAACAAAATAAAATATCAATTCAGTACTAATAACCAAAATTAATAAAGAATAATCATGTAAAAATTTTAAAAATAACTGAGTAGTCCTGTAGAGTATGAAACTGTTTTAAACATTTAGGTAAATGAAGAGGGATTAGACATATTTTGCATTGCCACGTTGTTTTACTTCTTTTATTATTTTTCAAGCACATGTGACATCTCTTTTCAGGATATTGCTTTTTACTGGTGGAAGGTATTAATATATGTTCAGACAAATGAGCCCAATTTTTGATCTGTAACTGAATTGGGCACTCACTTTGCAAAGATCAGCCTCAGGTCAGATATTCAGGTAGAGACAAATTACACAGCATTTCTTCTGCGATACACAATGGAAAATACACCAGTGTTTGCTTTGTTGAATTAGATAGCTTAGAATATAGAATATAAGTGTTATAACAAGCCATATCAAACAGATATAAAAAATTTTTTTTTATATTCTTTGACACATTTTTGTATGATTGGAAAATGTGCAAGAAACTGGTCTTGCTTGTCAATACCTCCCATTCCACAATTATGCAACCATACAAGAAGTTTTCACAATCTTTTCTTTCTCACCTGCCTTATTTTTTCTTATTTTCCCCATAACAGTTATTTCTAGTGCTTATCATAAATATATATCCTTCTTATCATACCAGTGTAAGGACAGAACACATTTGTGAGATAAGGTTCTTTTCCTGTGTTTAGTTTGTACAATGCCAGCTGCTTTGGCATATTCTTTTGATTTTTTTCTAATTTTTCCAACATTTGTATTTTTTTTATTCAAATTTGTATTATTTTTATTCATCTCGATGATGAATACCAATTGTGTAAAAATAATATCCTTTCCCTAAAATTGGTCTGGCTACTTTTATAACTACACTTTGAGATGCAGATATGTCATTTTCTCAAACCATATCTTGTCCTGTGTAAATTTTAAAGCGGGTACAATATCCAGTATTGGATTCACATAACTTGGAAACTTTGATACCAAATCTGGTATGCTTGGTAGCTATATATTGCACATTTCCCAGTCATCCTTTGAATTTCATCAGTGACTTGTCTAGAGAGACATCTTCATCTGGAGTATATAATTGTTCAAATTTATTATTCAAATAGTCGACTATACTTTGCACTTTTGTATCTTTACTTACAGTTTCATTATTCACAAAGTGAAGGAAATGTGATATAGCCAAGAAATATTGGTGAGGCATAGTTTTGGAAAATATTAGCGTCTCCAGTATTGCTCTTTTTAACCAGTACATAGCTACTGGGGATGCCAAAAAAAATGTATACACATTTTAAGAGATGTTATCTATGTATAACTTTTTGAAGTTGCATTGGATTACCATAGTAATGTGTAGTATGGCATTCACTCGGAAGATAGCATTAATCAAATAAATGCTATGAGTCACTATGGGACAGGCGAGGCAGTCAAAGAAAATGGTGGAAGCACGGTTGTCATTTGAGGAGCACAGGACCATTTTGAAGTGGTATTTGAAGTTTGAGAACATTGTGGAAATACAACAATGGAGGCATGAATATGCAACAGACCCTCCAACACACCTAACAATTGCACACATTCGTGATGAGTTTGAGAGGCATCATAAATTAAAATGGCATGTGCAGTGATATAAGTGGACATTGCTCAATGTTGTTTTCTGTAATCAGAAGTAGTTTGAACGCTGATGGTAACCACTTTGAGAACCTCTTGTAGTTGCAGAAGTAAAATGTGACTTATTTTCATCTTTTGTTATAGGTATATATTATTACAGTTTGTTTTTTTCTTAAAATGTGTATGTATATATTTTTGTCACCCCTGGTATTTTAGATTTTTGTACTTGCAACATTTCATGATACATAGTGAAAGGTGTACTCTCATTTTATCACTTGTTACTGGAAAACACTCCTTGCCCTTTTTCAAGTTCTGGTCCTTTATCTTTTGACTGTGTATCTATTTGTTTCTTTGGTTATTTCAAAAATCATCACTTAGCACTTGTTTTAAAACACAGATGTAGGATTTTCTTCTATTTGCAAAACTAAAGCATTTAGATAATCAATTTGAGTAAATGGTTTTATATTTGGAATGTTTTATTTTTCTTCCCAATTCCATTCTTCATCTCCTGAGTCACAATCATCACTGGTTGATACAGATATAGGTCTTGTACATTTATGAACATTATGTTGGATAGGGCTACCTTCAGTTGAATTTGAATCTTCTGTTGAACAGTCAGCTGTGCCAATTTGTTGAATATCAATTTTGCTGGTTTCACTCAAATACCCCATTTGGCTTTTAGTGTCACTTTTGTACAAATTCAAAATAGACATCTTACAAAGATTATTTCTAACAGTTCACACTTTAACACTGAATATATATAATTATTTCTTGATAATATATGCTATATAACTGCACTCAAAGCAAATTAAATTTGTATGCGTCTCAGAGACATCAGTGTTTATATGACTTAAACACATGACATATCCGAGACATCTATGTATGTTAAGGGGTTAATTCTGATTATTTTGAATGATGGTTTTTATCTTCAGATCCTGTATTTTCTTGTTGCACAATAAAGCTGGCTGTGCTCAATAGAATATAATTCTTACCTTCAACATGTGGGTGTATGTATTAATAATGATGATCATAACCATTACTATATTTTATCTGATGTTCATGGGCTATTGGCCTATAGATACTCTTTATTAAGTTAAGAACGTATTCTTGTCTCATTTTAATCTATAACTGTAGAAAAATATTTCTAAGAACTGATTTTCTATATTTTGGGTTTACCTGAAATTTTTGTTTGTTTTTCAGGATGTGCAGCTGAAAGTAAAAACTTACTTGCTTGGAACTGATTTATCTATATTTAAATACGATGATTTCATCTTTGTTTTGGATATAATCAGCAGGTAATGTTTGAGATCTTGTCTTATTCTTTTATTTGATTCATTCAACCACGATAATCAAAGAAATCATGAATCAGTGAGTTCCCTGGTATAACTTCATGGGAATGAAGGTAATTTCTGCTGGGTTTGTGTGAATGTGATTAAATATTTCTGCTCTTCAGATCTTTATAAACCATAATGGATTTCTGATCTTTACAATTTCTTCACACATCTAAATTTTAGAATTTGTTGTCTTTGAAAAAGATAATCTGGACTTCTTTTTTTCTATAATAAGGGTGTTCCTGAAATTTATATAAATCATTCTATCCAACTAGGTTGATGCAAGTTGGAGAAGAATTTTGTGGTAGCAAGTCTGAAGTTTTACAAGAGTCTATTAGAAAGCAAAGTGTCAATTATTTTAAGAACTACCACAGGTAAGAACTCTAATAAAGTATGAACAGACTTATTTAGGTATTGAGAATACTTATGCCTAATGCTTAACCTTATAACACTAATTGGTTTAAAACAATTACTTTTGAAGTTGAAAGAATGTTCTCAGTAGGTCTTTTTAGGATGGCCTAGGATTTTTCACCCAAAATTTTGTAAACTGTTTTTATGACTTACTCAATGTCAATTTTAAAATATTTTTTGTCTTGAGAGTCTCAAAATATTGAACTAAATATAGAACTGATTCCTTATGGGTGACAGATGATTTTTACATCAGGGATCACCAAAAAGAATTGGCTATTATTCTATGCCTGCTATATGTAGTGAGAGATAGTAAGAAAGTTACCGGTAAATCATTAGAGGCAACACTTAGTGAGGGGGAGGCAGTGAGATGCTTTCAAGCATCTGTCTCTTAGGAGTTAAGAAAGCTTCAAGAGAAGAGGGCATGATAATCAGAATCTAGCTACAAAGTTAAGATTGTATACTATAATGTTTTGCAAAGCAATTACTAACTTTAAAAAGGGTGACTGGGCATGGTTTGCAGAATGGAGGAAGGTGGGAAATAATGTTCCTATGCAATTGTATGCTTAAAACAGCATTAAATTGAGAGAGTTAACATTTATAGACCTTTCTTGATAGAAGCTTTACCATGCTACATCCCTTACTGGAGAGGCAAGGGGAGCGGGTTCTCCTCCCAGAACTCTGGAGAGTATAGCCCTGTGGACACCTTTATTTTAATCTGGTAATTGCCGACCTCTGGCCTCCTGAACTGTGAGAGAATAGAAATTTCTGTTGTTTTAAGTCATGCACTTTGTAGCAATTTGTTAGAGTAGCCATGGGAAATCCATGCAGAGTGGAAATGCTGGGTCATATGGTACCTCTGTGTTTAACATTTTGAGGAACTGCCAAACTGTTTTCCAAATTAACTGTACCATTTTACATTCCCACTAGCACTGTATAAGGATTGGAATTCCTCCATATCCTTGCTAATCTGTTTCTTTGTTATAGCTATGTGTGGGTATAAAGTGATATAATATCTTGTTATGGTTTGTATTTATATTTCCCCAATGACTGATGATGTTCACCATCATTTTCTGTATTTACTACTCATTTATATATCTTCTCTGAAAAAATGTCTGTTCAAAGTCTTTGCCCATTTTTTAATTGGGTTATTAGTCTTTTTGTTGAATTGTAAGAGTTGTGAAGTTTTATAGTTTTAGTTCTTACATTAGGTCTGTGGTCCATTTTATTAATAGTTAATTTTTATATATGGTGTAAGGTAAGGACACAATCACTTATGGAAAATTTTAGTTCATTGCCTCTTCAATTATTCTGCTTCTTCATACAATTGTGTGCATATTTGATATTTTGACTGTGTCTCACGTGTATCTCTTATGATCTTTTTATTTAAAGATTTATTGTTTTTGATAGAGACGGAGACAGAGAGAGACAGAGAGAGACAGAGAGAAGGGGGAGGGCCCAGAGCAGTCTCCATAGCTGTACGTCATCAGTTTTCAACATGGTTTCATTCCACACAGATGGGCGGGGGCTGCTCAGGGCAGGAACTGGGCTGGGGGCTTCCCGCATGGGAGGCACACCCCCTCGAGCCAGGGCCTGAACCAGGGGGCAAGAGCTGAACTTGGGGCCTCCCGCATGGGAAACACACTCCAGTTCAGCACATAGGTCCACACAGGCTGGGGCTGGGATTCGATCCTCGGTCCCTGGGGCTGCAAAGCAAGTGCTTAACCTGCTGAGCCATCCTGGCTTCCCACTCTCTTATGATCTTTTCAGTTTCTTCCATTTCTTCAATTGCTTCAATTTGGATATTTTCTATTGATTTGTATTTGCATTCACTAGTTCTGTCTTCTGTTTTACTTATTCAATCAAATTTTTAATTTGAGTTATTTTTTAGTTAGAGTCTGTTTGATTTTTTTGTTGTTGCTTATTATTGCAGTTCTTTGGAATTCTTTCTATCCATTTTGTATATCTTTTTAAATTTTATTTAACTTAATTATTATAGTTATTTTAAAGTTATTGTCTATTATAATATCTGAAACAATTTCTGCTTTTCACAGATTATCAACTTACTGTCTTTAGTTTTATAACCTGTGGATTTAAAAAAAAATCCAGATTTTGGTTTTAGCATGAAGAACCTTGCAAGAATGGAACTAGTAGGGCAGGCACTGGACATTTGGGTTGTTTTTACTTTTGGCTTTTATTTTTTGGCTATTATTTTGACTTTTGGGCTCTTTGTTTCTTGGGTTAACTGAAAGGAAGTCTTTGTTTTTTGCAGTTGCCAATATAATGTATTGAATAGTCAAGATAGACATAAGAACAATAGCATTAAAGAAAGAGCAGATACTGGGTTAGCTCAGCAGTTTGAGCTCTTGCCTTGCAGCCGTGAGGTCTGGTGATCGAATCCTGGCCCTGGCGTGTGCAAACCCATATGCTGAATTGAGGCACAATTGGTAACCACTAGGATGGTAGCATAGGTTCTCACCTCCCATATGGGAGGTCTCCAGTTCAGTTCTGCCCCATGCGGCCCCACATCCACCTGTGTGGAATTAAACTATGTCACAACTAATGATGTACAACTATGGAGACTGCACTGGGCCCTACTCCAAGGTGACCAGACGTCCCGCTTTTGGTGGGACAGTCCTGATTTTTAACAATTTGTCCCGTGTCCTGCGACGTTTTAAAAAAGTCCCGATTTTTGGAAAGAATGCACGGCAAGCTAGGGAATGGCAGGAGATAGACCAAATTTTTAATCAAGAACCTCCTCCCTCCCAGTCAATGGTGTCCCGCTTTACCAATGTTAAAATCTGGTCCCCTTACCCTACTCTCTTCTCTCTCTCTCTCTTACCTTCTCTCAGAAACAAAAACAAAAAAAATCTTTAAAAAATAAAGAAAGAAGAAATCAGTATGATGTAAGTGATTAGTGTAATGTTGGATATATAAGTGCCATAGTTGCTAATTTAATTCATAAATGCTGTGTGGAGATACGCACTGGACTAAATATATTTGGACAGTGGTAATTATCCTGATATTATGGCTTAGTAAGCATATTAAAATCTATGCTGTTATACATAAAGCATTTATTAGTATTTATGATTTCATAAACCCCAATCATTTCTTTGTTTTTTGGCCACTGATATATGATTAGATGAAGATATTTTATGTACATGAGTTGATAAGTAGGTTTTAGTTTAAGTACCTTAATGAAAATGTCATTTTCTACACATTCATTGTTTTTGCAATATAATAAACAATATTCTGAGTTTAGTAAATATTTGAGAGAGTGTTTTTCTTAAGAATGATAAGATACTAACAAGTGAAAGCAAATGCACTTACTGTGTTGGTCTGAATGAGTTCTCAAAGTTGATTATGATTGTGATTGTATTTTTTTTCTTAATTCTTATATACAATATCCTTTTCTTCTTACTTGTAGTAATGTCTGTTTTTGCTTGATGGGTTTTTTTTTGTTTTTTTTTTTAAGAACACGGCTTGATGAACTAAGAATGTTTCTAGAGAATGAAACCTGGGAACTTTGTCCTGTTAAGTCTAATTTCAGCATCTTGCAACTTCATGTAAGTCTTTAAGAGCAAATAAATATGTCTTTTCTTTAGTCATTTTAAAAATAAAAATGTGGAGAGGCTGGGATGGCTCAGCGGGTTAAGCGCTCGCTTTGCAACCCCGGAGACCAGGGATCGAATCCCCGCTCTGGCCCGTGCGGACCCATATGCTGAACTGGGGTGTTCACCCAGTTCGGTTCTTGCCAGGGTCCATATGGGAGGCTCCCGGCCCAGTTCCTGCCCTGCGCAGCCCAGCGCCCACCTGTGGAGTGAAACTATATGGAAAACTAATGCTGCCAACTATGGAGACTGCTCTGGGCCCTCCCCCTTCTCTCTCTGTCTCTCTGTCAAAAACCAATAAAAATAAATCTTTAAATAAATAAATAAATATGTGAGAGCATTTATAAAATAATTAAATTAAGGGGATAGTTTCTTTCCTTTCTTGGAAGTAATTAATAGGAGGAACCTTCTTTTACAAGCCTCTTTTTGGATATCAAAATCTGTCTCTTTTTACAAATTCAGTTTATACACTTCAGTAAAACTCTTTTGCCTAAGAAGAGTCACAATTAAAATAATATTTTTGTGTGTGATTTCAGAAGAGGGTCTACTGCTCTATTTAAATTTTGTAGAAATTTAATCAGTTCTGTTTTGATGGTCTTTAGTGAAAATGCATATGTTTGCAGAATATTTAACATTTCTTAAAGGGAGTAATAAGTTCTTAATTTATGCTGCAACTCAAAAGTTTGTCTATAATGAGAAAAATGTCTTAGAAATAAAAGAGAAACTTATAAAAATACTCAACTAATTTTTATTAGTTAATTTATTTGTTTAATCTTTATAGAATGTATACTTTGTGAAAATATCTTTGATTTGATTTTTCCCTTGATTGAAACATATCATAAGTAAATATTCCTTGTGGAAAGAGTTTGTTTTGCAAATACCAAATGTCAGAATACAATATATAAAATTAGATCCCTGTTTAGATTAGAATGTCCTGTGTAATTTAGCTTTTGCATTTGGAAGAAATGGCTTTCTAGAATCAATTTTCTTATTTCATATAAAGAATAAGAATTTAAATAAAGAATACATGATTAAACTATTTTTTATAGGATGGTCTTTGTGCTCATGTTGTATAGTAGCTTACTTCTTATCCAGTTGATTAAATCATATTGCTTTCCTAATGTGGAAATGCTAAATACACTGAAACATGTTGATTAACAGACGCTTTAAGGACAATAAAATTAACATTAATGTGATCATTATTTTAGAAGTCTTATATTATGATGATTCCTTAACATTATTTAGAATTCTAGCATTCATATTAGAATTCTCTTTTAAATAATTTTATTTAAATTTATATTTATCCATCAGATTTTGTGTGTGTTTATGTGGGTGAGTGCACATGTACTTTGTGTAATTTTTTACAAGGTATATGGAAACATTTCCATCCAAGTGAGCATTATCTTTTTTAAAGTAGTTACCTTAAAGTTTGTTATGCAAGATGAGTAAGTTCTAGAGACCTACTGTACAAGGTTGTGCCTGTAGTTAATAATACTGTTTGTGCATTTAAAAAAATGTATGAGGATAGATCTCATATTAAGTATTCTAACCACAAAATAAGTAGTTACCTTGAAAACTATTCAGAACTGAGACAGTACTCACTTGACACATATATTTCTATAAATTTGGTTTTTTAAAAAATTGTCTCTTGGGGAAGCCGGGATGGCTCAGTGGGTTAAGCGCTCACTTTGCAGCCCCGAGGACCGAGGATCGAATCCCGGCCCCGGCCCGTGCGGACCCATATGCTGAACTGGGGAGCTCCCCCAGTTCAGTTCTCCCTCTGTCTCTGTATCCCTCTCTCTCTCTCTCTGTCAAAACCAATTAAAATAAATAAATAAATAAAATACCAATAAACAAACAAACAAAAATAAATAAAAATAAAAAAAATAAAAAATTGTCTCATTAATTTATAGTCACCCCTTTTTTAGAATTATAAAAATAATGGCATGATTTTTAAGCAGTGTGATGGATCTGATTTAATGTATAGTTGCAGTTTAAAAAGAAAATAAGTACATCATTTGAAACTTAAGCCAATGTAACTTCTAAGATTATCATTTAATGTGAAAAAAAATTTAATTTGGAGTTAATATTAAAATGATAAAAAGGTATAAGAAAAATGTGTAATAAATTTTTTTTAATCATTATATCAATAGTTTTGTCATTCCAAGGAACTTTAGAGGTTATATTTAATTTCTTTTAATTAGCTACATGAACTTGAACTTGGCACTGAATTCCTCAGAACTGCTTCAGTTTTCTTATCTGAGAAATGCATGATTTAGATTGGGTGCTGTGATTCTTTTGCTTTAGCATTTGTTATTCTCTCACTCGAGATTGAATTTCCTTTCCTTTTAAGGATGAGGAAATTGAGACACAGAGAAACCAGGTGACAGTCCCCACAATATATAGTG
Organism: Craseonycteris thonglongyai; assembly: GCA_004027555.1. NCBI lineage: Eukaryota > Metazoa > Chordata > Mammalia > Chiroptera > Craseonycteridae > Craseonycteris > Craseonycteris thonglongyai. The sequence continues at coordinate 24,853 of PVKE010007848.1, forward strand.
GTGAGCTAGGATTATAAGATGTGTCATCTGGGCTCAGCGTTTGTATTTGTATTGTCTGCTTCTTGGTATATGAAGAAAAATAAATGAAATTTTATAGATAGCAATATAACAAAGAAATATATATCCTTCATGTTTTGTTTTTGATGTATTTATACAGAATATCTTAAATGGTGCAAGCATATAATTACACAAGGTGTTTGCCTAAAAACAATTAGTTTTTATAAATGATTTTATTGATTAAAGCCATACCTTACTAGTACATTTGCTGCTTTGTTAAAATTGTTAGAATTATTTAAATTTAAGTTATTTTCTACAATTTTCTATGCAGTTTCATAAAGTAAATCAAAAGTAGCTTGATGCAAATAACACTGTTGTAAGTGATATCAGCAACAGTTTCAGGATTTAAAAGCAAATAACCAGAAGGAGGATTGTTTTTCACTAACTCTACATTCACATACAGAATGCTTATGTATTTGAATTATATTTTTGTTGCTAAAAGGTATCTGGCTTTTTTTTTATGTCTAGGAATTTAAATTTATGGAACAGTCTCGTTCCCCATCAGTTTCTCCTAGTAAGCAGCAAGCCTCAACCTCCTCAAAAACAGTGACCTTGTTTGAGCAGTACTGTAGTGGTGGGAATCCATTTGAAATTCAGGCCAACCATAAAGATGAAGAAACAGAAGATGTCCTGGCTTCTAATGGGGTATGTGATGCTTTTAAAACATATTGTGGAACATAAGTGAGATTTTCTTTCTCTTATTGTAAAGAAGTGTTCTACCCAATGAGCAAGTTAATTCGCTAGGTTTGTTTATTCACCACCCATCTTCCTACTTATATACTTAGATACCTTTGATACTATTTGTACAGGTAATGGTTTTACAGTATGCTTTGTTGACATTGTCCTATTGAACGATAAATTTTGCCCTTCTGTTTACTTTATATTCTTATTATATTACTTTATGTTCTTACTAGATTATTAATCAAATAGGACTTTAGTCTTTTCACTACATATTTTTGTGATTTGTTAGAAAGATGGATGAGTGAGGGAATAGATCTTCTGCACTTTTTTCTCAGTTCCACTTTTGGGCAACATAAGAGTATCATTTTTTTTTTCTATGTCCCTTTACTGAAAGAGCACAATGTCTTGCTTAATTACCTAACAGGGTTGTTTTTGGACTTAGATATATGATGTTTTAATAACACTTTGAGCAGCTCATAAAACAATATAAACTAGAGGTAGTGTGAGTTAACTGAAAGGGTTTGTAGGCAAACTTTGTATTAGCTTTGTGGCCCTTGACAAATTATTTTTAACTTTGTGACCTTTAATTTCTCCATATTTCTAATAAGGAAATGCTTACTTCATGGTTACCTACAGGGTATTTTCACAATATTTAATTTATACTGGTCCTTCTGATCTTCATAATTTCCAGAGGGACCCAGTATGATTTTTATTTTAGATTTGATGAAGCAGAAATTGAAAGCCATTCAGATTTGATAAAAATCTGTTGAATTTGTCCTTTAGTTTGGGCATTTTCTTTTTTGTTTAGTGAAGATACCATTAAAAAAATATTACTCTGAAAGTGTACCATTATTATCATTTTTTATCATGAAGTAGAAATTATTATTTTTTTTATTTTTTTTATATCTTTTTATATTTATAGAGAGTAATTATTTTATCTTCAGTGCATATTTATTTTTTTATTTTACTTTTGACAGATAGAGAGACAGAGACAGAGACAGCTAGAGAACCGAACTGTGGGAACTCCCCAGTTCAGCATGTGGGTCCGCCTGGGCCGGAGCCGGGATTTGATCCTCGGTCCTCGGTCCTCGGGGCCTCAAAGCGAGTGCTCAACCCGCTGAGCCATCCCGGCTTTCCCAGTAATTATTTTAAAGATTTATTTTTATTGGTTTTTGACAGAGAGACAGACCGAGAGAGAAAGAGAGAAGGGGGAGGGCCCAAAGGAGTTTCCATAGTTGTATGTCATTAGTTTTTTATATAGTTTCACTCCACAGGTGGGTGCTGGGCTGTGCAAGGCAGGAACCGGGCAGGGGCCCTCCCACATGGGCCCTGGCAAGAACTGAACTGGGGCCATACTCCAGTTCAGCATATGGGTCTGCAAGGCCGGGGCCAGGATTCAATCCTTGGACCCCAGGGCTCCAAACCGAGTGCAAAACCCACTGAACCATCCTGGCTTCCCCAGAAATTATTTTATATAAACCGTATTTTAAATTACAGTTTAGTGATTCTTTATGAAATTTTGTTTTGTAAGTAGATTAACCTGAAAGGAATTAAAAGTCATTTCGGTATTTTTGAAATAATAATCCTCTGTATGGGTGATTTGTTAATTTAAATTTCACATAACATCGAATTCTCATTATTTGTGGCTGTTGTGTTCTATGAAGTCATTGAATTAGCAAATATAGAACCATTGTTCCTAGTGGAAATGTGGGACTAGGTTTCTATGACCCTCTAGTTATACCATTTTCATCAGTTGTTTTGAAGACACCTAATTTAATAGATGGTGTTGATTCACTAACATGAAACTCACAGGAGGCATCACTGTAACTCTTGCCTGAATAAAGCTTACCTCACACATGCATTTTTGCCATGAGGCACATTTCTGTCCTCTTGCACGTAGGAACACTAGACAGCCCCTTACTATATGCTTAGTGGCCCAATTTAAGCAGTGAAATTACCAGCAAAAAGCACAAAATATTTTAAAGTGTGACATTAAATGGACTGTGAAAAGGACACTTGTTTATAGTAGGAGAGCTCATATGAGCTGATCTCAGAAGGTAGAGCATCACGTTGTTTGCCCTCAGTTGGAAACGTGCATGTTGGGTTTCTGCCACTCTGCTCATATCCATGAATGATCACAAAAGCATCATGAAGTATTGTTAGAGTTACAAATACATTTTAGGGAGTAGGAAAATTTGTAAATAAAGAATCCTTAAAAATGGGACTCTGTTGCACTGTTGAATCATGAATCCTTGTTATAACCAGACCTGATTTTTGTGCAGAAGACCTTTCTGAATGTCATCAGGATCACATTGGGAAAGAATCCCTATAATGCTCTTTTGCAGTTATTAATGTGTGGTATAGAATAAATCCTTGAGAGTCAGGGTCCTCATCTTAATATGGCCTGTCATAATGCTTAATCTCAGAAAATAGTTGTTAATTAAGCTAACTTCTTTCCTGGTGTACTCAACTGGCAAGTGGGGATAAAACTTCCTAATAGAATTATTTTGACGATTCACTGAGATAATTCATGAAAGCATTTAGTACAGTATTTGGATAAAACTTAATAAATGTTAGCCATTATTTAATTGTATTAATTTGTAATGTAATTGATGGTGGTGGTGATGATGATGATGATGTTGAAGATGAAGATGATGCTGCTGATACCACTGTTTCCCTTATTGTGCATGGATGCCACTCCTTTTCCACACTGGCACTGGGCAATGGTGCCTTAAAGATGATGAAAATGTTAGGAAGGTACCCTTCCTCTCAAGATAAATTCACCATTTTTGTCCTTGCTCCCAGCAGTTCCTAGGTGCTAACCCTAATTTTCTAAGCTGCCTTTGGAATTAAATCTCATCATAATGAAGATAGAACATTAGCATGTGTGTTGCATGTATTTATTAAGCTGAATTAACACTTCCAAAGTGTCATGATTATGTACTCAAACTGTTTACAATGAATAAGCAAATTGGAAATTAGGATGAAACCATTTGGAGGAAGAGAAGAGTGATTTTTTTGAATCAAATGTGCACTTTTTTCTCCTAAAGCCTAGCAGGATGTGTGTTTATTTTCTTTATATGGAGATTTAATTTTGGAGACACATACCTACAAGCTTTTGTAGGTATGTTTGTATTTTGTTTTCCTTTTTTTCTATTGAGCTGGTTAAGGTAGGATGATGAAGAGGGAAATGGGAGGATAATATGATTCTTGATGCCAAAATTAAAGCTAAGTTATCGAGAACTTTCTTCTATAAGTTTCTTCTTATAAAATTGGATACTTTTAATGTGTTGAAAGATTCCAAGAAGTTTGCTCTTCATACTGATTGTTAAATATGCTGTATTGTCTTCAGTATGAATCTGATGAACAAGAAAAAAGTGCCTATCAGGAGTATGACAGTGACAGTGATGTTCCTGAGGAACTAAAACGCGATTATGTGGATGAGCAAACAGGTGATGCTCCTGTGAAAAGGTAACATTGCACTTAGATTGTATGGCATTTTACATTTTATGTTGCAAGCTTAATGTATAGGATTTCCTTAAAAGGTTAAAGAAAAGCAAATATTAAAAATTAAAACTTTCTATTGGTTATAATGTCATGTGACAGATGTTAATGTTTTTTACAAAATGATTTCTGAAAGGCTAACTATGAAGTTGTTTTTTAAGATTTATTTTATTGTTTTTGACAAAAACAGAAAGAGACAAAGACAGACAGAGGGACAGGGAGAAGGGGGGAGGGCCTAGAGCAGTCTCCATAGTTGCACATCATCAGTTTTAACATAGTTTCATTCCTCACAGGTGGGTGTGGGGCCACACAGAACAGGAACTGGGCTGGGGGCCTCCCGCATGGGAGGCACACCCCCCTCAAGCCAGGGACTGAATTGGGGGGCGAGAACCGAAGTGGGGCCTCCTGCATGGGAAGCACACCCCAGTTCAGCATATGGGTCTGCATGGGCTGGGGCTGGATTTTGATCCTTGGTCCCCGGGAATGCAAAGTAAGTGCTTAACCCACTGAGCCCTTCTGGCTTCCCTGAAGTTTTTTGTTTTTTGTTTTTTTGATATTGGACATAAAGAGCTCTTATTTTAGAGATCAGTACTTTTTGCAGAAAAACAAACTTTTGATTTATAAAATCATTGCTGCCTTTGGAGGCAATTTATGTTTCATATAGATCTGAAAACCTCAGGGAGGAAAGTAGTCATTTGTTTTCTTTGTGGAATTTCTGCCTCAATCTGGTAAAAACAGAATTCTCCACTTACCTTCCCAGTGTCATTTGTGTTCACTCTTTGAACCTTCCATTAAGCCTCCCATTTTACATTTGAGTTTTGCTTTATGAGAAACTGTCCTCCCAGTTAAATGGGCCTATATTTATGCTAATATGTGAGTGAATGAATTTCATGACTATCTGACATATAATGACCACAAATATACTTTACTTTTTTTTTTTAATGATTTATTTATTGTTTTTGACAGAGAGAGAGAGATACAGTCAGAGACAGAGAGAAGGGGGAGGCCCCAGAATAGTCTCCATAGTTGCACATCATTGGTTTTTCCACATAGTTTCATTCCACAGGTGGGTGAGGCTGCACAGGGCAGGAACTGGGCCGGAATCTCGCTCCGGTGAGAACTGAACAGGGGGTACTCCCCAGTTCAGCATATGGGTCCACACGGGCCAGGGCCGGGATTCGATCCTCGGTCCCCGGGGCTGCAAAGTGAGCGCCTAACCCACTGAGCCATCCTGGCTTCCCCTACTTTACTTTTAATAACAAATTTAAGTATTCCCTCTTCTACTATTTACCCACAAAGTACCTAGTTAATACTTGATTGATTTGAAATCTTGATTGATCCAGTCTCTCTTCTCAAAAGTGAACATTTGATGTAGTTGTAGATAAATTAATGTATGATATTTAAATTTTACATCTGTGATCTATAATGAACTGAGTAGAACAGGAGTGTCCAACCTTTTGGCTTCTCTGGGCCACACTGAAAGAAGAATTGTCTTGGGCCACAGATAAAATACACTAATGATAGCTGATGAGCTATAAAAAAAAATCACAAAATAAATCAGAAAATGTTTTAAGAAAGTTTACAAGTCTGTTGGACCACATTAAAAGCCGTCCTGGGTGTGCATGTGGCCCATGGGCTATGGGTTGGACAAGCTTGAAGTAAAACTATTCTGTTGGACTTCTTTATTAGATGTTTTGGGTATATTGTGTCCAAAAAGAAAACTCTAATTAAATTGAAATGAATAAGTAGGATAGTGTCTGCCAGTATATGTGGATATACTTGCATTTTTGGTCAGGTAATGCAGCCTCCTATACTACACTTGTCTTAAGTTACCCTGAGATGTTTGAATAATGTGAACTACTAACTGCAGTCAATAGATTAACAGTTATTACAGTTATTATAAATTCTGATTGCTCAGTTTCTCTTAAATTTATCAAAATTTCTTGTATTTCACTGCCATCTAGTTCAAGCAAAAATCATCTCTGTGCCCGATTATTTAATCAGTCCTTTTACCTTGACTTTCTGTCTCCAATCATGCTCCCCCTCTTCTAATCCATTCTTGGATACAAATTAAGATTGTTTTTCTCATGTTCAAATTTGATTGTGTCCTTTTCTGGTTAAAATTTTTAAAGGCTCACCACAGCATGCAGGCTAAAGTTCATACTTCTTAGTATGTTTGATTGCTTTTGGTGATCTGCCCTTACCCCTCTCTTGTCACTTCCTGCTGCCCACTCATTCTCCATGTTTGCCTTGTGAACTTTTGTGCTTCTCTGAGCACATTCTGTTCTCTTACCTCTGACCTTAGTACATGTTGTCCCCTTTTTTCCTGTGTTTACCGTATAGCTTACTTTCCAACCCCAGACTTGACCATGTTTTATACTTGTTTCAGTCTGAAATCAGGATTCTTGGTATATTTGATGTATAATTCCTCTAGAGCATTTGTTTTTTTTAAGGGACAGTGCTTCTATTCATGGTTGATAATTATGTATAATAGCTTAGAATCAAAGAAATACATTATAGAACTTTATTTCTATAATTTCTTTTCCCCTGTGGACTATAAGCTCTGTGAGGACAGGAGGATAATCTTTATATTCTTACCTGATAACATGGTATGATTTTCAGTATCTAATTAGTGAATGAAGGCTAGATCATAAGCTGAATTATTAATACTTACTGATGTGCTACGTGACACCCTTAACTGCATCTTTGTTTTGTTTTTCTATATTAAGCGTTTCTCGAGAAACCCTCAAGAGCAGGAAGAAATCAGATTACAGTCTAAATAAAGTGAATGCACCCATCTTAACAAATACAACACTGAATGTAGTAAGACTTGTTGGTAAGTACCTACACTTTTTTTTTTTAAGATTTATTTTTATTGTTTTTGACAGAGAGAGAGAGATGCAGAGACAAAAAGAAGGGAGAAGGCCCAGAACAGTCTCCGTAGTTGCACATCATTGGTTTTTCCACATAGTTTCATTTCACAGGTGGGCGTAGGGTTACACAGGGCAGGAACTGGACCGGAGTCTCATCCCGGTGAGAACCAAACTGGGGGCACTTCCCAGTTCACCATATGGTTGGGTCCGTATGGTCCGAGACTGGGATTCGATCCTTGGTTCCTGGGGCTGCAAAGTGAGCGCTTAACCCACTGAGACATCCTGCCTTCCCAATACCTTTTAAAATCATTAGTATAGCTATTAAATTAGTCTGCTTTTGCTACCAAATTAATTTGGGTTTTTATTGTACACTCCAGTGCCCACCACAGTGAGGAATTATATATTATCACATGTCAATCCTTTCTCATCTTAATTGTTCCAAGTAGTATAATATTTATACAAGGGCTGTTCAGAGAAAAAATTCAGCCATAAATGCCTCTATTTTTCATATTATATGGCTGGATACTTTCCCAATAGCCCCTGTATTTATGTCAGTTTTTCTATTCAGTTACTAAGTATTTGTATCTTATACTTTTTCTAAGAAGCTCCCACTTGAAATGTAATGAAAAATTCTCTATGTGAGCTGGAGGTACATGTAGGATGATGATAGTACCTGTTTTACATTTACACAGTATTTTTTACTTAATTGTTTCATTGATCTTCACAATCTTTCTGTCAGGTAGGCAGAATGAATGGTGATTCTCTGGTATTTTCAGACACGAGTTCTAAGAGCTAAATATTCACATCATAGGAAATGTTATTATTACAGATAAAACCTTTATTGATGATTCTGTAGAAGGCAGAAACATGATGAAATGCCATTTAAATTATTTAGGTTTGAAGATGATGTGGATATAATGTCAGTTTTTCACCATTTTATATGCTATTGTGGTTTTTATATCTTACAAATAGGTCTGCACATTTGACAGTAAGTTATAGAAATGTCTTCTCACACTAAGTTGGTATCAGAAATTTTATTGGTTTTCTATAAAAATCACTGTATTCTATTTGTGGAGATGATAATTTCCTGTTGCCTCATTTGATTACTCTTAGCTCTGATAAAATGGTCTGTGTTCTTAAAAATAATTTCTAAATTGCATTTATAAATAGGATAAAGTTGACAAACTTACTTTTTAGAAGTCCCACTTTCTTTAGGGAAAATAATGGAAAAGTAATAATTGAGAAGAAAAGAAAAGGTATATATTTTCAAAACAGAGGAAAATGACAGATTTTAGAAAGCTGTTCTGTGGCTGATTATTGCCAGGGAAATTAGCTTTTCTTCTTTATCAAAGCGAGCTAACTGAACATAGAGAGAAGACTTACTCACTTGCTAGAATTTATAGCATCAGGATTAGAAGGGTTCTGAGAGGTCCTCTTATATAAATTCCCATTAAGTAATGATTTCTTTCTATAAAGCCCCTAATATGTGGTGTCCATCTAGCCTTTGTTTTAGGTCTCAGAGTCACTGGAAGCATATTATTTTGTAAGACTACTCATTCTATTAGTAGATTGATTTAATTGGTAGAAATCTCTTTCTTACGGCAAGCAAAAATCTGTCTCTCCCTGTAATTGAGTCCATCTTAGTTTTGCCCTTAAAAATAAAAAGAGTAAGTCTATACATTTTTTTCTCGTGTTCTTCCATATGGTCATTTTTCAGATGTATGGTGGTAGTTATACTATTCTTCCTTCCCTTATATCCTTCTCCCCCAATCCATTCTTCAGGATCAATATGCTCAGTTACCTTACATAGTCCTCACTGATAGATAATCCAAAATTTTTATCATCTGCCTCAGCCTTCTGGACTCACTGTAGTTTTTGGTGTCTGAACAGGCTGCTCAAGATATAATTTAATGAAGTTGGCTTTTGCTTGATTATGTTGAAGTAACAGGTTACTCTAACTTATCAGTGGCATGCAACCACAAAGGTTTTTCATGCTGCATATTGACTCCTAATAAATTTATAATAATTTTGCCCCATGTCTTCATTCTGAGATGCAGGCTGAAAGGATAGAACCAATCTGACCATGCACAGAAGAGTAAGATCTGAACCATGTTATGATTTAAAGCTTCCACTGTGGTGTGGCTCCCTGACTTCTTTGACATGTCACTGACCATCACAAGTCAGGACCTTGGGAGTTGACCTTGGGAGAGAGAAATATACCTCTGCCCCAAGAAGGCACTGCAAATCCAGAGCAGTAGACAAGGATGCATAATCCTCTTATAGGGAATTGGGAAGGAGGAGTAGATAATTGGGGAAAATATGCGATCAACCACATTAACATAGTTGTTTATATATATTTTTTTAATTTTAATTTTTTTTAAAATTTTTTTTGTGAATTGGTTAGTAAAAATTACATTGTTTCTGGGTGTACAATTCTACATTACATGGTCTCTGTACTGCAGTATGAGCTCATCACCCAGAGTCAATTCTCTTTTCATCACCATGTTTGATGCCCCCTCCATATTTACCTAGTTCGAAGAGAATTAGAGGTCATCATGTTGCTTTTTCTCTAAAAGACATGTATTCAGTAGAATGAAGTCAAATAAAATATAAGGCTAAAACAAAATTGAGGAGGGGGGAAATCATGTTTTATTTAGTTAAATGTGAACAAATGTAAACCATCATTCTGCTCTTCTCATGTTCTAAGGAAGGAATATAATAATGATAGAAATGTGCTGCTGGGACTAAATACCGGAGACAGTAATAATAAATACTTATAGAAGGATTGAAACTGAGAAACAGTGTATTCTTCTGGGCCTCTGGTATGTCAGCCCGGTGACAAAGGCAGAGCAGTTGTGAAGGAGTCCTTACTCAGTGAAAAGACTCTGACCATTATAATTCCAGCCTTCTCCACCATCAGGTCTAGTATGATTATTTAACTTTCATGTCTTCTCATTTAGGGCTGGTATTAAGTGCTGCCATTATTCCCCCAGTAGATTTTCATACCTACCACTTTCTCCCTGATATGTTTTTCTCTGTCTTTATCTTCAGTTTGTACATATTCATAAAATGGAACTTTTAACAAAACCCCTCACTAAGGGTCCCCAGCTGGTAAATGTGCTATTTCAACCCCTGTAGTTATTGCCCAAGGTGCTTAAAGTTTATAAATTGACAAAGGAAATGTCTCTTACAAAGCCAGAAGTACAGTTGTATAAATAAGATAGATTAATTTTTGGTACCTGGGAAGATGAAGAAACTAATTATTCAGGAGTTGGAAGATATGCTTTAGGAACATTAAAGGCATATTCAAAATGTCCTTTTCACAGAGTATTTATTTGGCAGATAATTAGGAGAGATTAAACAAAAGGGTTAATGGGGCATCACAGCCCCAGGTGGTACCTAAATCTGTTAGAAAAGCTCAGGGAGCTTTTCACAAGTGCAGAAAACTAATCGGAAAGCTTGCTTTTGTGGAAAGAGAAAATTCTGTCAACCTGACTATTTCTTGCATACAGAGATTGACATTTTAGGAAGTGTGTGCCAACACTGTGGAAGCCTTGGAATTCAAGGTCTCTCTCCTGGAGGCAGCTCTCACTGAAGCAAGATTGATAGGGCCAAGGGGTAAAAGATAGGTTGTCAAAATCCATGCTTATAAAAACTATGGACCTTAGAACAAAATTATTACCTTAGCAGCCAGAAAAATTACTGCACACCAGCATATGCATCAGGATTTAACTGGAATATGTACCTCTGAGGGATTTGAGGCAGAGTGTGGCTGAGATGCAATGTGTATGGTAGAGAGAACACACAAAGTGGAGGGCAGACATCAACCCCTTCATTTGTACATTCTGTTAGGTGGGACGGTAATGTTATTATTTTATTGTGTAGTATTTTAAGTTGAAAAGGTAATGCATAAAAGTGGTTAAAAATGAAAATACCCAAGGTATGTAGATGGAGCCCCTGACCTCCAACTGTCCTTCCTCAGAGAAAACTACTTAGTTTTTCGTCTTTTCTTTGGGAAAATTAATATGCTTTTACATGTATCTTTAACATGTGAATCTCCTCTCTTCAGTTTTTGTTTCAAAAATTGGATCATACTATATATACTGTTCTTCACGTGGCTATTTTGACTAAAACACTCTTAAGGTTAAACTTAACATGTCATTATGCATACTTGTAGATCTCGTTTTTTTTAATGATTCTATTGTGTAGATGTACCACAATTTATTTTTTAAGACCTTTATTTTTTTAATGTTTAGGCTGTTTTAAGTCATTTGATGCTATGTAAACATGCCACAGAAAATAGTCTTGAATAAATATCTTTGTCAATGTGTAAATATAGCTGTAGGACAAATTCCTACAAATATTTCCTCACACAGGATCAAATGGTATATACATTTTTGGTTTTGGTAGACATTCTCTATTTACCAAGGAGCTACTAAAGAACTTACAAAAGAGATTCTCTTAGTTTATCCAACCATATATGTACAGGAGTATCTTCTCCCAGTTTTAGCAACAGCATCCAACTTCAGATGCTTGCCAGTATGATGCGTTTGAGTGAGAATATTTGCCAGTGAATGAGGATGTCATCTCATTCAAAATGTATTTAAATATCAGTGAGTTTATACATCTTTTAATATGCTTTAAAAGATATTTCTATTTGTGACCTACTTATTCATATGCATTGCTCATTTTTCATAATAAGGAAATTGTTTTAATTTTTACTTAAGGAAATTAGTCTTTTTCAGCTAAGTCTGTTGTATTCATTCATTTTCAATCTGGCAGATTTTTTTTTAAGCAACAACTTTGTTCCAGGCAATCTTCTAGATGTTGAAAAAATAGTCATGCATAGGACATAGCCTTTGTAGTTAAGGAGCCCAATATGGGAAATAACCTACAAAAGGAAAAAATTTACATTGTAGTGTTACAAGCATACATAAAACAGAAAAGAGGTACAGGGAATGATTCTCTTCTGGGTAGCAAAAAAAAAAAAAAAAAAGGCTCACATGTACCTGACTTTGAAAGATGAATAGATTCTATCGAGAGTGCAAAGAACAACATGTACAAGACATGTTGTGGTCAGAGAACACAGCAGTTTTAAGTAGTTGTATATGAATAGCATGCTGGGAAGTGGGAGATGGAAGCAGGGGAGCTGTGGCAAGAAAGGTGGGCAAGAACTGGATTTCAGAGGACATTATATAGTGTTATGTGGACATGAACTTGTTAAAGGTTTTAAACAGGGAATAGGGGAAGCTGGGATGGCACAGTGGGTTAAAGGCTCACTTTGCAGCACTGGGGACCCAGGATCGAATCCCAGCCCCGGCCCGTGTGGACCCATGTGCTGAACTGGGGAGTGCCCCCAGTTCAGTTTCTCTCTCTGTCTCTGTATCTCTCTCTCTCTGTCAAAATCAATAAAAATAAAAAGATAAACAGGGAATAAACAAGTAGATTTGTTTGTGTGTGCGTGTTTAAAAGATTACTCTGGCCACAGTGTGAATAAAGGATAGTTTGGGGTAAAGGAGAAGCTGGGAGAGGTCAGTCTAGATGGGAGGTTTTTGAAATCTCTCCCACAGACATGGAGGAGTTGAGTCTGCTTAAAGCAGTAGCCATTTAGTAGAGAGATGAAGGTAGATTTGAGAAGTTTTGGAAATACAATGGACAATATTGGTAAGTTCATTATAAGAGATTATTCTTAAACTTTAGATTTGTGTGACTGACCCATTATAATGCCACAACTAAGAAAGAAAAGATTAGAGGAAGACCAAGCTTGGGGAGTGATGATACGTTTGGTTTTAGACATACGGAGATACCTGTGGGACATTTAAATAGAAATTGTCTATAGGCATTTGGATAGATGAATTTGGAGGCCAGGAAATTAAACATGTTCAGGATACATACCGTACTTGGAGTTGTTGATATAAAATAAGTTAAATCAAGGTAGTGAATGAGTTTATCTTAGCAGAAGATCTTAATCTTTGGGGTTCATAGAGAACCCAGATGTATCTGCATTCTTTGGATATAAGGAGGAGGGGCGAGGGTGGGTCATGTGGATGCATTATAGGAACATATAGCAAGAGAAGCCAATGAAGGAGGTCATGAATGAATGTTAGAAAAGCAGGAGGAAAATTAGGACCTACTTGGAAAAGGAGATCTTGAAAAACATTGGATAAAAGCCTGTCAAGAAGGCTGTGATTTACTGATCTTTTATGCTGATCTAAGCCAGTGATTCTTAGATTCAGATCACTTGAAGAGCTTGTAAAAGTACAGATTGTTGGACTCCATTCCAGAATATCTAATTCAGTAAGTCTAGGATGTTACCTGAGAATGTTCATCTTTAATAGGCTTCTAAGTGATGTTAATACTACTGCTCTGGACCAGACCTTAAGAAGTATTTGTTCCTTTTGTGGTATCCTAATTGAAATGTAAACAATGTGTATATAAATAACAGGAACATTTCTTATTGTATAAATCAATTCAAATGGTAGTTTTGTTTTTTTAATAAATGCAAGTAATACTACCAATTGTTTTCAGAGTACTTATTTTATATACAAGGTTCCAAGTTATAGGGTCAATGAAATCTTGAGTCCAGTCTTCTGTAGAAGTATCACAATTAATTTTTTCTTTTGTTTTAAAACTTTAAAACCTTGTTTTATAATTAAATTAAAAGCTATTTTTAAAGAAACTTAATATTTTTATATGTGCTGTTTAAGGAAAAATTTATCATTAACTTAGATTACATTCCAATATTTGTTTTTCTGAAAATTTTATTTTTTTTATTTGTATGAATTTATATTGAAGCATTTTAAAAATACTTTCTGGGGAAGCCAGGATGGCTCAGTGGGTTAAGTGCTCACTTTGCAGCACTGGGGACTGAGGATTGAATCCTGGCCCCGGCCGTGCGGAACCATATGCTGAACTGGGAGCTCCCCCAGTTCAGTTCTCTCTCTCTCTCTCTCTCTCTCTCTCTCTCTCTCTCTCTCTCTCTGTGTGTCAAAAATAAATAAATAAAAATATATATAAAAAAAAAATACTTTCTGAGTTGATAGCTATGTATACTACATGATATTTTGAGAGGATGATCTAAGAAGTGTAATCATCCCTCAGTACATGTTATATGAGAAAATGATATTGGAGATTTGGGGGGATAAGATATAATTTTCAAACAACAGAACAAGAACTGGTAGCTAGAGACTCGGGTAACAGACCTGTTCATTTTTTACTCTGGTCTTCACTTCATTGCTCAATACGTCATTCTAAATTGCTTGAGCTGAACTATGGGTTCCTTCCTTTTCTTAATGCCACACTGATAGCATTTTCAGTGTAACTGTCTGTGCTTTTATAGCCATTGATGATCTCTCAATTTAGTGCACGGTGTTTAGAATAACAAACTTAATTCTTGTTCTTGCCCTTTCCCTATCACATTGACTGCTCCTACAGGTGGAAAGAGTTTGAGTCATCTTTGCAGCATATAGAGCACCCAGCCAAGTGCTTTTCGCCTTTGTGCTTGCCCAATATACCATACGTTGGACTGACAAAACTTAATTTTTAAAATCTTGAATATTGTAAAAACACTTTTCTTCCTCTTTTGTTGTAAACCAAGGGAGTGAAATTAAATCACTCCCCTACCCTAACAGACACATACACACACACAACACACACACGCACACACACACGCACGCACACACACACTTCCAATGTCTTTTCTTTACCCTTGTATTGAGCCTCTGCACAGGAGTTGTGGGCTCACTGATTGAATTCCCCTGGTCCACCTTTCATGTGGAAATCACACTGTGCCTCCTGCTGATACGTTGGGTGAGGGAGGCCTGCTGTCTTTCCTCATGGTTGTGGTCTTCTCTGTGCTGCTACTCTTTGGTTTCTTTGCCTGTCCCTTTGTGTGTCTCCTCCTCGTGAGTGTGCAGGACTCACCTGGATTTAGGATGAGAGTTTAAACACTACTTTTGTGAAGCTGGTTCTTATCTCCAGATTGGGTTAAGCTCCCTTATTTCATTTTATCATAATTATAATTATCTTAAAATAATAACAATAACTAGAATTTCTTGCTCTCTTATTATATGCTATGTAAACAATTCATGTGCATTTTCTCATGAATTCCTCACAGTACCTTTTTTACACACTAAATAATGGAAGCCCAGAGATAAATAACTTGCCTTAGGTCACACAGCTGGTAAATGATAGAACCCAAGTTGTCTAATCATAGAACCAGTAAGCTCTTAACTTTCATGCTTCACAGTCAGTGGAGGGACTCCAGAATATTAATTCTTAATCCTGGACAGAGTTCAGGAGGTTATAATATGGGTGGGAGGCAGGAATAGGAACTTCTCAGTTGTTAATTTGGGAGGAGATGCCTTTTTTGGTTGAATATTAGCCTTCCTCAGTGTTCCCAAAGCATGCGGTGTCCACTCCTCTCACTGTGCCCTCTGTAGGGAACTCCAGAAGGGAAGAGGGGGAGGTAAGCATGCTTCTGAACCACTGAGCAAATTTTTGAAAGTGTGCAGGCCAACTCCAGAGCCATGCTTTTACGTGTTTTGTTAAGGCAGTCCATTTCATCGTAACAAATTAAATAATAAAGATGATCTTGTAATGAAAAGCAGCAATCTCCCACCCTACTGCTTCCTGCCACCAGTGTGGAGGCAATTTTGGGCCTGTTTCTGTTTATCTTTCTTCTAGTTGTGATTATCCAGCAAAGGGTGGTAAAAGGTAAATTTTTTGGATTCTTGTCTTTATTCAGCCCTTTTACTGAATGACAGTTCAGTTGTGTATAGAATTGCAGATTAAAAATTGTTTTTCCTCAGAAAGTTGAAACCTCTAATGTTTTATTATTCATTGTATTGTGGGTAAATTTCTTTTCCCTCTTTCTGAAAGCTTTTAGTAGTTTTTTCTTGATGTTTCAAAATTCTCTATTGATGTATGTGAGTTCTTTTTCATTTTGTGTTTGGTTATCTATAACCCTTTCAGTCTGAAGGTTCGCATGTTTCTCAGCTATGATACTGCCTTTTCTTTGATGATTTCCATCTCCCCAATTTTTCTATTCTCTTTTTCTTTGCTTTCCCATTAACAAGTATTTAGCCTCTTAGATTGGCCCTTTATGATGCTCATATTTTTCTCTAATGTTTCGTTATGCTGTACCATCTGAAAGACTTCCCTTTTCTTTTATTAAAATTTATCATATTTTTAAACTTTAAGAGCCCCTCTGTATACTGTTTTTTCTTCCATATTCTCCTGTTACATGGGGTTTTTACATTATTATATTTCTGTAGTTTGAATTATTCCATTTTCTCTGGGATTTCTCTTCTTTTTACTTTTGCTTTCTGAGTTTTCCTTACCTATGCTCTTGGTGATTTTTGAATATCTATTGATATCTAAAATAGAAGGATTCCATAGCTAGTGTAGGTGTCCTTTGGGGAGTAATTAGAACTGTGTTCAAGCTGGCTCTTTTTTCTCAGTAGGAATCCAGATTAGAAATTTTGTCAGATAGGACAGGGCTGGGTGGATTTACTGGCACTTTTACTTTATGGAACAGATCCCCAAATTTCCAGAATGAGGTAGATTTTATTGTAGTGCCAACATTTACACTAGAATCCTTACCTTTTGTAATTTATTGTTTTTTTATGTTTGTTGAGGTTTTTGGGTTCAGTTTCCTTAATTCTTTTAGAAAGGAAACCCAAGAGTTTTTACTTTCTTTTGTTTCTGTCTATGGGAAAATTCTGGCAGCCTGTACTCTTAGTTGTTGGTAAGGGATGGTGGTAGAGGGGGTCTTGCAGACTGTCCCTATGTGGACCTTCAATTAATCTGTGTTTTTTAGCCTCATTTCTCTCTCCTCCTCTCTTGCTGTACTTACTGATTCTGAGATGTCATCATATTATCTAATAGCTTCTCCCTCCTTCATTTATGTACATCTTTGCATTTTTCCATCAGTCTGCTCCAATTTACTGTCTGTCATCTAGTACAGAGATTGGAAAACTAGAGCCTACAAGCCAAATCAGTCTGGCTGCCTGTTTTTGTAGATAAAGTTTTATTAGAATACAGCCAGCTCATTTGTTACCTGTTGCCCGTGGCTGCTTTTGTGCTACAAAGGCAGAGTTGAGTACTTAACATAGACCAGCAGAGCTGAGTAGTTACCTCAGAGACTGTAGGGCTTGCAAAGTATAGACTGTGTACTTGTTAGTCTTTAAAGGAAAGGTTTGCCGATCCCTGATCTAGACATTTTTTGAGATTTCTCATTTTCTGGTGATCGTACCTACTCAGCTTTACCTTTTCCCTGTTTTTACTTCATAGATATAGGCTTAATTCATTGTAAAATTTTCTTTTAATCCAGTAAGCTGAGGAGGTATATAAGCCTGCTTAGGTCTCCAAAGGCCTGCTGTCTTGAACTGGAAAGACAGAGTTTTTACTCTGTCATGCATTTTAACATACTGGCTGCCTGCTTATTAATGGCTGCCTGCCATGTATGACCATTTAAGGTGTGAAAGTGTAATTCCTTGTGTCTTAGCACAAGACCAAGTACATAGTAAGCCTTCAAATAGTGTTTGTAGGTTGCATTGAATGGATGAATACAATTATGTTAAAAAAGTTCTTTTTGGAGTGGTGAGGAATATTAGTTATTTTTTTCCTTCTGAATGCACACTTAAAATAGCTTTTCAGAATGTTCTAGGAGCATTTTTGCAAATATTTTTAAATTGTGATTTAAAAAAATAATGTCTGATTGTATGAAATATTTACAAAAGATGCTTCTGAAACAAAATACATAAATATGAGTAAGAATAAAATCTGAGTTGAATGTATTTTACTTCCTTGTGTTTCTCTTCCTGATCATCTATTATTTAGAATTATCTCTCACATAAATTAAGACAAATGTACTGAGATCCTAGGTAATAAAGACATGGTTTTGATGGTAGACATCTCCATTAGAGTAAATTTGTCATTTTTTTCTACTGCCATTAATGTGAAGTGTCTCTTATCATGGCGTCTTCTTCAGTGGTGCCAATTAAAATGTATAGGTAGCAGTTACCTGAATTAGAGCTGGCACTTGAATTATTTGCTCATTTAGAAATTAAGCAAATGATCTGTATTAATACCTTCTGTAGAAGAGCATTTTTTAACAGACATGCTTCTTTCCCTATTATTTTTCATAAAGAAGAAACACAATTAAAGCCTTATGATTGTTACTTGATTGAGCCCATCTCCCATGCACCCTTCAAATTCATTAACAGGTTTATAAATACAGAAATTTTGATTTTTAATTTGTTTTTTCTGTAACTGTAGCATATATTTAGAGGAAAGAGAATGGCACATTGGCATCTGCCAAAGGAACGAACGAGGAAGATACGTTCTTGGCATTTTGAGAGTATCAACTCTTGAGTGATATGGTGATAAAGAAATGTTCTTAACCTCTGATACAAGATTTCACAGGCTTCCTTCCATGTGTCTTTTTTCTTCTCGATTTCACTGTATGTCAATATACTTATGAAAAAGAACTCTTTTTCTGAAGTACATTTCTTCTGTTTTATTACACCTAAAGATTTTTTTAAAGATTTATTTAACTGTTTTTGACAGAGAAAGACAGAGAGAAGGGTGAGGGCCCAGAGCAGTCACCATAGTTGCAATCATCAGTTTTCGACATACCGGTACTAGTAGTTTCATTTTACACAGGTGGGTGCGGGGCCGCACAGGGCAGGAACTGGGCAGGGGCCTCCTACATGGAAGGCATGCCCCCCACGAGCTGGGGGCCGAACCAGGGGCCTCCCACATGGGAAGCTCACCCGGTGGGTCCGCACGGGCCAGGATTTGATCCCCGGACCCCAGGGCTACAAAGCGAGCGCTTAACCTGCTGAGCCATCCTGGCTTCCCCTAGGTGGATCTTATTTAGTATAGTCATAGATTATATAAATATTAGAACAATTATTATTATAATATTTTAGGTAATCTATTGTTATTAAATGTTTGCCATATCCCAGGCAATGTACTAATCACTTTATGTACATTATCTTATTTTAAATGGAATCTCAAAAAAACGATCGACTGTGTTGTGTGTTTGTACATGTCATTTGTAGAGCAGTATAGGAGTTCCATGAATGTTTGACAAACAGTAAAACAATATAAAAATTCTTTGTAGGTATTATTTTTATCAGTGCTGTCCAATAATACTTTCCAAGATGATATAACTGTTCTGTATCTGTGCTGTCTAATACAGAAAGTAGTCACTAACCACAAATGACTGTTGAGCACTTGAAATGTGACTAATATGACTGAAGAATTCAATATTTCATTCTTTTTTTTTTTTTTATTGTTTTTGACAGAGAGAGAGATACAGAGACAGAGAGAAGGGGGAGGGCCCCAAACAGTCTCCATAGTTGTACATCATTGGTTTTTCCACATAGTTTCATTCCATAGGTGGGCGCAGGGCTGCACAGGGCAGGAACTGGGCCGAGGTCTTCACCCCAGTGAAAACTGAACTGGGGGCACTCCCCAGTTCAGCATATGGGTCCACACGGGCCAGGGCCAGGATTTGATCCTTGGTTCCCAGGGCTGCAAAGTGAGCACTTAACCCACTGAGCCATCCCGGCTTCCCCAATATTTCATTCTTAAAAAATATTTTGGTAAAGTATTTTAATTTCCACTTTTTGCTTATAGACTAACAGATGTTCATTTTGTTTTGCTTAATTATTAATTTTTCTCTTTTTCAGGTAAATATATGCAGATGATGAACATTCTTAAACCAATTGCCTTCGATGTTATCCATTTCATGTCTCAGCTATTTGATTATTATTTGTATGCAATATATACCTTTTTTGGTCGGAATGATTCAGTAAGTCAACCTTTGGGGGAAAAGTCTGTTTGGTTTAAAATCTATTTTTAAAATATATAATCCATTTTATTCTTTTTGAATAATATAACACAGAAACATTATTTTGAAAATTATCCAAATTTCAACAAAATTATTGATATCAGCTGTCTGTCTGTCTAATTGCCTTATTTATATGTTAATTTTAAGCTTTTATATGATAAATATATTGTGTGTTATTTAGATTTTTGGCAAAGAAAGTACAGCATCTGTTTCTAACCTTGACATATTTTGGCAGTGAAAAATGTGCAGGTTGCCTTGTTTAAATCTGGCTCAATGTGTGATTAGTACACAGTAAATGAGATATTTTAAATATTGGCCAGCAACCTTAGCTTAGCAGTCACTACTAAATTCAGAAGATAATGGCAAATATTTATTAAAATAATTGAAAATCTTTGAACGGAACCAGCTGCCTGGTTCAGAATGAGTGTTTCTTGCTCCTCCTTTTTGTGTTTCCAAAGCTCTTATTGAGTTTATCTTTTTCTACTCCTAAGGAGAGCAGGATAATATTAGGCAAGTAACTGACCTGATATTCAGGAATTATTTTGTGGTTCACCTAGATATTTGACAGGTTTCTCTGTAAAAGCTTACTGCTTGATCCTATAAATATATCATAATATTAACTTTATGTACTATATTACATACCTTTTAAAAATGTGAATTTTAATGGATAACTACATTCATCATGTAAATGTTTATGTCTTTGCTATGATTACAAGTTTATAAAAAACAACATCTTTTAATGTGGGATCTAAATTTTCCATGTTCTTAATTCTCCAAAAGTTTTCCTTAGAAAGAATGCTAATATAATCCGAGAAAGAATACTACGGTACTTATATAACCAAAGACAAAGTGTTGCTGTAGGTTTTATGATACTATAAAATATGTGCTAATTTATCACTCTAAATTTGGAAACTAAATAAATACTAAAGAAGAAAGACATTCTGGAGGTTTAGCTAATTGTCTAATCTTTAGTTTTTTAGATAAGCATTACTCTGTCTCCTGGGCTATGCCTCGAGACCAGTGCTGTCCAAGAGACATTTTGCAGTAATGAAGTGTTCTGTATTTGCACTGCACAGTGTGGTAGCTACTGGTCACCTGTGGCTATCGAGTGCTTGAAATGTGACTAGTGTGACTGAGGAACCAAAGTTTTGAGTGCATTTAATTTTATTACCTAATTTATCTTCAAATATAAATAACCACATGTGACTAGTAACTAGCTTATTAGACAGAATAATTCTAGACCACATTATTGATCAGATGTGTTAAAATAGGATCCTTTGGAAACTTTGGAGAATTAAATGCTTTTACGTTGTGTGGTTCTCTCAGTTGAGGGTGCTTCTCAGGGTTTCCCCTGTGGGTTCCTTTTTGTTCATAAGTCCCTTCCCAGGTAGGTGTCTGGGTTCTCCTCTCATGCCGCCATCTTGCCCCTTCTAAATGCTTTTAGATGTGACCTTCCAGCTGATTATATACTGGCACAGGTTTCTTTACAATGGGGTACACTAGAACCCAAGAAGGTTAGCAAGTATAGATAGTTAGATGCTTATTATAAAATATGTTTCATATTTTATTCAAAATTTGTTGTGTTTTAAAGAACACATTAATCTAATTAAAAGCATTTTCAATCCTGTGAGATTCAGTAAAAGTTATTTTATTGTATTCACACAATATGCTGTAGGATACAGGGTTTCAGTCCTTACCTGGGTTGTCTACCTGTGTATCACATTAGAAAAAATTCGTATTATATGAACCAATACAAAATGTGCATATGAGTATGTATGAGTAAATGTAGCATTTACTCTGCCTCTTACTTGTGTTTTCTAACAGACTTTTCCTATTATTAGATTATGCTTAGTAATACTAGCTTTTAGTTACCATGTATTCAGTATTGAAAATATTGAAAATATGTTCATCTTCAAAAAGAACAACTTATAATTTAGAACCTATTTTTGATTCTGCAAAACTGCTTTGTTTAAAGCAAAACAAAGACTTTGCATCTCTGTAAAAGGAAATTTTCTGTACAAGTTGGTATAAACCTTCCATCTTACTTTCTGCCCATATTTGCTTTGCTTAATTTTTATATACATTTAAAGTTTTATTTTTAACCTTGCAAGTTTACATTCTTCTTAATTAGCTACTTTAAATCACTTTGAAGCAAGACAGTCTAAATAAGTGGTGTCCAACCTTTTGGCTTCCCTGGGCCACATTGGAAGAATTGTTTTGGGCCACACATAAAATATACTAACACTAATGATAGCTGATGAACTTTAAAAAAAATGTTGCAAAAATAATATTGTAGTGTTTTACAAATTTGTGTTAGGCTGTATTCAGAGCTGCTCTGGGCCACAGGTTGGATATGCCTGATTTAAATAAATGGCATAAATAAGCGTGTGCAAGCATTTAAGATAGAAGAGGTAGGTTTTAATTTCCTACGAAAACAAGCTTTTCAAACCCATTAGAAATCCTAGAAATTTCCATGTTCAGATAAATAAATACTCCAAATTGCCTACTTAGTTGTTGAGTCCAAGGTGAGTGAGAGTGGTGGGGAAATCAGGTAATAAGTAGAATGATAAGAACATGTACGTGATTGTTCCTGCTTCTTTCCCAGAAGAGGGACACTTGTATAAGTGAATTTGGATAGATGCTGCTTGTGGAAGAGTAGCATCTGTTTCTCAGGTCTTCTAGAAAGTCATTGACTGAGGAGATATAATATATGCATTAGGCTAAGGATTTCCTCCTTTTTTACTAATTCCTCTAGAAGTTTCTGCTCTACACTAAACTGGTTATAGCCTACTGCATCATGCTGGTTATGTATCTACCTCATTTGATTCTATTATAATGTTATCTGTAGGATTGTGTTATTGTCTTGTACCCAGGCTCCCATTGTTCATCTCATGAGTTATGCTTTCCTTGGTTCTTCCTGTTCATATTCTATAGTAAAGACCATTCTTTAGCTTACCTTAACATGGTAGTAAGCACTTAGTATATTCTTAGGACACCTGGATTGATGTCCTAATTCTTTCTTAACCAAGTAAATCTTATGAGGGCTTTTACTTACCAAGAGTTTGTGATCCTCATTTAAAATTACCATTTACTCGTATTAGTGATACTGTTTCTTTGTACAGAGTCTGTGATTCAGTATCTAAACTTTAAAAAATGAATTAACTTTCATTTCTGGGTATGATGGACTAAGACCTTCTTGAATGACACTTCCTGTAGAAAACAATTATAAACCTGGACGCTATATAAACTCAACTACCTGGAGTGTGAACAAGAGCTTAAGGACTCTGGTGGTGAGTTCAAGGAGATGGACAAATTCCATCTCCTTGGCCTTTAACCCAGGACTAAATGCAGTCCACAGGGCACACAAGTGGAGGCAAGCATAAAAGGCAGTCTTTATGGATTGGGAATCAGAAAAATAAACCCAGGAAAATGGGAATACTGAATAGGAGGAAGTTCAGAAGGGAAAGAGCTAGAAAAGGGATCCCCAAATTCTGTCTGCTCTCATCTCTAACTCATGAAACATGTTTATGTGGAACAGACTGACTGTAGCTGGAGAAAAAAAGATACAGAGACTGAAGTTGCTGCATAAGAGATAGTTCAAGACCAGCCAAGAAAATACGTACTGTAAACACAGGAAACAGTATTCACAGGAGAAAATTATAGAATCCCAAATCCAATTGATCATGTAATCCAACTTTATTCAACATACATAGAACCAAAAAAAGTAGAATACATTCTTAAGTTAGAAAATCAGTCTAGTCTGACTTCAGGATGTTGGAACTAAGGAATAAGGATTTTAAATGGACTATTATAATTATTGTATTTTCAGTAAAGTAAAACAAAACATGTTTTAAATGCATGAATATCTCAGTAGAGAAATAGGAAGTTCTAGTGGAAACAGTGATTAAAAAAAAGAACAGAAACAAACAAACCAAAAGAGAATCCTGAAACTGAGAAATACAGTTTTGCAATTAAAGTACTGAATGTGCTTAACAACCAAATGGATGTGACAGAAAAAATACCGTATTTTCCGGCGTATAATACGACTTTTGAAACGAAGTCAACCGAAAATCAGGGGTCGTCTTATACGCCGAGTATATCCCGAAAAACGTCTCGATATGCTGCTAAAGGAATTTTCCAACTCGATCCCGAAAATCGTCTTCATATGCCGCTAAACGAATTTTCCAACTCGATCCCGCACCAATCACTGCAAGGCTGCCCGGACCACCTCTCTAACTCAGCCAATCCAAGCAGGCTTTTTATGCATGCAAATTATTCATGTTCTGTACCCAAAGCTACACTGTGTTCTAGTAAAAAGCCTGCTCAGATTGGCCAGAGTCAGAGAGGCGGTGTATTATAACCTTTGAACCTTGCTTGTTGTTGTGATTGGCTCACCGTGGTACATATAGTTGCAGCACAGGAACGTTCTGTGTAGCCAAAGCTGCTGTATCAGGACACATGCATAGTAGCTAAATTGACTGTATTAGAGCACATCCAATGGGCTAAAAGGTACAGTGCCTTTATAGGACATTCTGTATGTAGCCAATGCTACAGTATTAGGGCACATACAGTGAGT
>PVKE010007849.1:0-10014 GCA_004027555.1 Craseonycteris thonglongyai
AAGGGAAGAATTCATCACATTTTTCACCAATATTAGTATTTTCAAATTTTCTAGCATTCATTTTTATAAAATAACAAATTTATTGAAAATATCCCAATAACTATGAAATATAACATATTATATATATTATATATGAGATATATATTATATATAATAAATATAACAATAATATAATTATGAAAACTACTTTATAAGAAACGATGGCCCCAATATCAAGCAGAACAGCTGTCAGGGAGCACCCATATATATAGTTAAAAATGTTTCTCAGGAGGGTAAAGGGGAAGGTGGGTGAAAGAGTAGGGTGGGGGGAGTTGGGGTGAGTGGGGAGGGGGCATCAAATATATGGTGATAAAGGGCGAGCTGATTCTGGGTGGTGAGCACATAATGCAATGCATGGACCATGTAATGTAGAGTTGTACACCTGGAAACTATGCAATTGTTACCAACCAATGTCACCCCAATAAATTTAACAACAACAACAAAACATGTTTCTCAGATCATTTGACTAATTCAGCCTCTGAAGGCAGATTTCATGGTGCCCTTGAACTGTAAGTCATTTGAAAATAGAACTGGTGAAAACCGAGGATGTACCTACACCTTCATTCCTGGAAACACACCCTGTAGGAGCTCCCAGCCCTGCATATGAAGAGGACTGAAAGAAGAGACTGCAATTCTAGTCCAGCCTTACCCCTTCTCCAATGCCCGACACATTTGAAAACCAGCCTCCATAGCCCCATGTCATCTCCAAATGCCCTGACAGGGGAATAGCACTGGGGACATGTCCTACCCTGGGGACAATTTCTTTGGCCACACATTCCATCAGAAAAACTTAGTGAGTCTAGTCATTTCTATGGTTTTGTAAAGTTCATGCTAGCATACTTTCTAATTTTAGTATATGTGCTGCTGAAGTGAGCACTAGCATACTTTCTGCATTCTGACATAAAGATTAGTTCAAAACTGAATATTGATGAATAAGTACAAATTAGTGATAAAATCATAACATACCAAACATTATGATACAACTAAAGCAGTAATCAGTGCTCTATAGTGAAGGAAAAAGTTTCCCTGGACCCACTTAGGGTCCTTGGCTGGATCTCAAAATTAAACTGCCAAAGAAAGATTAACAAAAGGAAAGTATACAAGTTTATTTAATGTTTTATCTGATACTGGAGCCTTCATAAGGAAATAAAGACCCAAAGGAACAATCAGATATGTGTATTTTTATGCTTGGTCTGATGAAGTGCAGACAGCTGGGAAAGAACCTGATGGAATAACATGTCCTGAAGCCCAGCAGATCAAAACAATATTCATAGTGTTTACCTGTTAATATTTAATAAATAAATAAATAATGGAAATAAATTAAGCAATCTCAAGAAGTAACAAAAAATAAAAAACAAGGCAGAAGAAAGGAATGAATAAAGATAAAAGAAAGAAGTACTGACATAAAAATAGCAGTTAATAACAATGAATTTAAGAGCTGGTTACTTTAAGAAGAAATACTTAAATAACAGCACAATTAGATAACCTAAACTAGAAATGAAAAAAGATGAAAAAGCATAAATACACTAAGTAACAAATGAAAACAGGAAAATAAACACACATACAGTAGAAAGAGAAAGAATATTAAGAGATTATCTTGTCCAATAAAGCTGAAAATGATGATTTTCCAAGAGACTACAAATACCATATTGATCCCTAAATATAGGGAAAAATCCAACCAGCCATACAGAGACCAAACAGTTATCCAAGAACCAACTTCCCTGAAGATTGTGAAATATGTTATAAATGTGAAGTCTAACAAACTACAAGGGACATAACAATTCAATGATACTTGAACTCTTTCATGGAAAAAGAATGAAAGCTTCCAAATGCTTTTCAGGAAGTCAGCATAACATTAAACCCAAAATCTAATCAAGGGATCATCAAAAAAAGAGAAAAAACAAATTAGACTACTTTCATGAATATTAATGTAAAAATCCCAAATAAAACATTAGCAAACAAAATCCAGCAGTACATTTCTTAAATGACCAAGTGGGCTTTAAACCAAAATTCAAAACTAGAAAGTCTGTTATCAAAAGTCATTATATTAATAGCTTAAGGCACAAACTATCTCTATATAGTGAAAAAGCATGTGGAAAAATTCAAAATGTATAAAAATATAGAGACAAATGAACATCTATGGCTACACTGCCAAGATGTAGGAAATTGTTTTTCCATTCTTGCCTTCAGATTTAAAAGTACAAAGAATTATAGGTATCTTTTAAGACAGACCCCTTTACATATTCTTCTCTCCTCAGAATCAATTACTATCCTGATGTCGCGTAGATCATTGCTACTTCAAAATCTTGACCACATACATGTGTATCCATAAATACTGTATACTCTAGTTTTGTGAGTTTAAAAGAAAAAATCATGGGGGGTGCTGGGATAGCTCAGTGGTTGAATACTTGCCTCGTAATAGCAAGGGCTGGGGTTCGACTCCTGACCCTACCCCTTGCAACCCCACATGCTGAACTGTGGCGCAACTGGTAACCACCAAGAGGGCTCTGCAGCAAAGGTTCTTGCCTCCCATGCAGGAGGCCCCCAGTTCGGTTCCCAACTCGTGCAGCCCCATGTCCACCTGTGTGGAATGCAACCATCACAACTAATGATGTACAACTATGGAGACTGCTCTGGCCCCTATTGCCTTTTTTAAAAAGACAATAAAATAAGTCTTCTAAAAAAAATAGCATAAATAATATATTAATACATTATATATATATATATATATATATATATATACACACACACACTTGCTTTGTTTCTCTAAAGATCATCATTAAGATTTATCTGTGTTAATATCTGTAGGAAGATTCTAGTTCATTTATTTTAACGGCTATATAGCATTCCATTATATAACTAAGCTATAAAAGTTGTTTAATCAATGCTTCTTGGTGGACACCTGGCTTGTTGTCAATTTTCTGCTTTTTACAAATTATGCTACAATGACCTTGCTTGCACATACATGCAAGAGTTTCTCTGGGACATACAAATGGAATCTTGGGCCTACAGCAATGCAAATATTTAATTTGACATACATTGCCAAAAGCTCTCCTTAGTGGTATTACTGATACACACTACTATCAGCAGTAATGAAAGTTCCTATTTCCCCACATCCTCTCCACAGGTGATGTTATCAGGCTTATTAATTATAGTAAATCTGATGGAAACAAAATTGTATTTCACTGGAATTTTACTCTGCATTTTCCTTAATACTAGTGAAACTGAGATTTTCCACATAGTCACTGATCATTTTGTTTTGTTCTGAGAATTGGCTATTATTTTTACCCCATTTTCTTGTGTCATCATTTACTACTATGTCTTATAGATACCCACCTCCTTATAATTTTCTAAAGGCTTAAAACTTATTTTTCCATGTTGATTTTCCATATTAATCAATCTACAAAGTTTTACATATGGGAAAGCATATGCAGGAGGCTCCTGGTTCAGTTCCCAACTCGTGCAGCCCACGTCCACCCGTATGGAATGAAAGGATGTCACAACTAATGATGCACAACTATGGAAACTGCTCTGGGCTCTCCCTGGACCTTCTCTTTCTCTCTCTCTTTCTCCCCCACCTTCTCTCAAACAATAAAATAAATCTTTAAAAGAAAAAAAGGAACAGTTAGAAGCAGGTTATGTGCAATGGAATGGAATAATCAATCTCTTAAGTCATACTAAGAGGAGCCCTGTGTGGCCCCACAAACATCCACCTGTGTGGAATGAAACTATGTTGAAACTGATGGTGTACAGCTGTGGAGACCGCTCTGGGCCCTCTGTCTTTTTTTGTCTCTCTCTCTGTCAAACAAGAAAATAAAACTTTTAAAAATATACTAAGAGGAAAAAATAAAGGTGCAAAATAGTATTATAATTGTATCAAAAATGGGGAAGCTGGGATGGCTCAGCAGGTTGAGCACTCTCATTGTAGCCCCAGGGTCCAAGGATCAAGGCCCAGTTCCCACCCCTGCCCATGTGGACCCATATGCTGAACTGGGGTGTGCTTCCCACCCCAGTTCGGTTTCCACCGGGGGAAGCTTCTTATGGAAGAGGCCCCCAGTTCAGGGCAAACCTCTCATGTGGGAGGCCCCCAGCTCGTGGAGGCGTGCCACCCATGCAGAGGCCCCCGCTCTGTTCCTGCCCTGTGAGGCCCCACGCCCACGTGTGGAATGAAACTATGTAAAAAATTGATGATGTACAACTATGGAGACTGCTCTGGGACCTCCCTCTTCTCTCTCTCTCTCCCTCTGGCAAAAACAATAAAT
Source organism: Craseonycteris thonglongyai (assembly GCA_004027555.1). NCBI lineage: Eukaryota > Metazoa > Chordata > Mammalia > Chiroptera > Craseonycteridae > Craseonycteris > Craseonycteris thonglongyai. Next base: position 4,302 of record PVKE010007849.1, read on the forward strand.
CTTAAAAAAAAAAAAATTGTATCAAAAATAAAAAGCTAAGATATATGTAAATGTATACTAGGACTGTGCAGAAAGTATCCAGCTATGTAATATGAAGAATAGAGGCATGTATGGCCCTCATATGTAGGTTTGTATATGCAGAGAATATTTCTTGAAGAATATACAAAAAATGGGTAATAAATGTCTCCTTTTGGGGAGAGAAATGGGGCGCCAAGAGTGATGGGAAGACCTACTTTTCACTGAGCATCTTTTTGCTCTTGAATTTTGTTAACATATACATCTAATATCTATTCAAAAATGAAAGAAAAAAATAATTTAAAGGAAAATATTGCTGACTGATCCTGTCTTTGCTAAAATAATGGGGCATTTCCAACTTCTCAGTAGGATGGGGAAAGGAAACTTCATTTTGTCCCTAAAGATTGAGGACACAAAAGCAAAAGAGCTGCAGAGCCCAGGAAAAACAGCAAAGATGGGACAGGTAATAGAATTTGTCATACGAATGAATAAACAAGCCAAAGAAGTTAGAAGCCTAACCTTAAAGAACATGAACATACCTACCCCAAGGTATTATAGTAAGAATTAAATGAGGCAAGACATGTGGGGTGCCTAGAAGAGCACCTAGCTACATTCTGTAAATGTAAGATTATTATTCTACAACCTAACTCACACTCATATAGGTATATACCACCCTGTAGTTACTCATCAAGTGACATATGTAGTGCTGAGAAACACACCAAAAATTTTTCATTCCAACCTTCAATCAATTTATAATTTAGCTAGACAGACAAGAAACAGGCATATATATACTTATATACGAGGGCTGTCCAGAAAGTATCCAGTCATATAATATGAAAAATAGAGGAATTTATGGCTGGATTTTTTCCAGACAGCCCTCATATATACACACAGTCATTCATAAATATAAAATACATTCCACTTTCAGATATTTCTTGTATTGGATGAGTGCTAATGACCTTTTGATTTCTGAAAAGTGACAAACTACCTTAGCATAGTGGACAAATGTAAAGCCTGGGGTCAAATTCTGGCTCCTTGACTTCTAATTAAACCTCAGTTTCTTATCTATAGGGATAATGTTATCTGCTCTGCAAAAATTGCTATGACATAAAGACAGTCACATAGACCAAAGGAACAGAAGAGTAAATTCAGAAATAAATCCTTGAGTATATGGTCAAATGATCTTCATCAGATCCCAAGGTTCCTCGATGGGGAAAGGGTAGTCTCTTCAACAAGTGATAATGGGAAAATTATATATCCACATACAAAAGAATTAAGTTAGACCTTTACCTTACACCATATGCAACAATTAACTCAAAATAGATTAAAGGCACAAATAGAAGGCCTGAAAACTAGAAAACTCCTACAAGATAAGAGAAAGATTCATGGTATTAGATTTGGCAATAATTCATTGAATATGACACTAAAAGCAGAGGAAACAAAGCAAAAACAGACACATGAGACTACATCAAACTTTAAACCTTTGCACAGCAAAGAAAACAATCAACAGAGTGAAAAGGCAACCTATAAACTGGGAGAAAATATTTGCAAACCATATATATATGATATGGGGTTCAAATACACAGTATATAAAGAACTTACTCAACTCAACAGCAAAAACAAACAAACAAAAAACAACAACAAGTAACCCAACTTTGAAATGGGCGAAGGACTTGACTAGACAGATGGCCAATAGCATATGAAGAGATGTTCAACATCACTAATCATCAGGGAAATGCAAACCAAAACCACAGCAAGATACCGCCTCATACCTGTTAGGATGTCCACTATATTAAAACAAACAAACAAACAAAATGGAAAACAAGTGTTGGTGAGGATGTGGAGAATATTATTCACCTTTATGTACTACTGGTGAGAATGTACATGGTGAAGCCTCTATGGAAAACAGTATGAGGGTTCCTCAAAATATTAACATAGAATTACCATATGATCTAGCAAAGCCATATCTGGGAACATATCCCAAAGAATTGAAACACAGGACCTCAAAGAGATATCTATATAGCTTTGTTCAGAGCAACATTATTCACAATATCCAAAAGATGATAACAACCTAAATATTTATCAACATATGAATGAAAAAGAAATGTGGTAATGTGTATACATGTGATGGAATATTGTTTAGCCTTCAAAAGAAGGAAATCCTGTCACATACAATAATGAACCTTGAGGACATTATGCTAAGTGAAATATACAAAAAGATAAATGCTGCTTGATTCTACTGCTATAGATTCAGTACACACGCTATAATCAAGCCAAACTATTAGGTTAAATAATTGACCAAGAAGGCTCAATGTAATCAACAGTTTTTCACAAAGAAATATATTTCTGCTTTTTTTTATATTACTTTGAGGAATAAGCAAACTTTTTATAAAAGGGGCCAGAAAATAAATATTTTAGTATTTGTGAGCTATACAGTTTCTGTCTCTTTACTCAACTTGGCCATTACTAAGCAATAATATGTACACAAATGCATGTAGCTACCGGTATGTTCCAATAAAACTGTATTATGGAAAATGAAATTATAATTTTATATAATTTTCATGTGTCATAAAATAAATATCCTTCTTTTGATTATTTTTTTCCAACCATTTAAAACGTGAATCATATGGCTAGGTCGCAGGCTATTAAAAAAGTAAAAGGAAGGAACAAGGGCAGGATCTGGCCCCCGGGCCATAGGTTGCCAACAACTGCCTTAGAACAGTTCTCACTAAAACAAAGAAGTAAGAGACTTCATTAGAGGATGCTCTTAGCATAGAATGTTTTCATTTTTTAAACTAATTCTGGACCTAAGTTATTGATACTGAATAATGCTTAAACTATTTTACCTGGCAAAACTAAAATATATAGATATTTAAAATGTTATCTCCATTGACAACCAACATTTCTTAGTCATTTTTCTACTTCCACATTAGGGTAACAATCAGACAAAAAAATATGCGTATCAACATTATTGTTTTCCTTCACAATGTTACCGGTAGTTTTTTAAAACGTTTTGTTTGTTCCATCAATTTTATTTATATCAGAGGAATTTAAGAGAATTTCCCCTCAAAATACAGACAAGATAAAATTAAACAATAATAAATATGAATGTAAATTTGGGGATATCTTGATTAATACCTTTTAGTTATAAATATGAAATATTTGAATTTTTTTTCCTCTGTATAAAGGGCTTTTGCTTAAACAGCAAATTATGCACATAATAATAATTCAAGTGACCCCAAAATAATTATATAAAATCAAATCTTTTCCCCCAACCTGTGACCCCACTCTCCAGAGTAACCACTAATAAAGACTCCTTGTGTTCAGAAGCATTCTAGTTGGCAAATGGCAAAATATATAAGACTGCATGTACAAGTGTCTTAACTCAAATGAAATTGCAGTAGAGATCTTTGTATTTTAGCACCCATACATCTTTCTTTATCAATTCATAGTATTTCATTCTATCTGCTATGACTATTTAACATGAATAAAGGTGTTCTTTTAATAAAATTTATATATACACACACACTTTTAAACAGCTGACCTTATGACCTTAAAAATTCTAAAATCATTGGTCTTCCAACTAGCTGATTCTTCATTTTCCTCTTTAAGACCAGAAAAGGAAAACTAGCTTTCCTGTTTTTTAAATCCCCAAATTAACTTCGAAGGATTTAATCTTAAAGTAGTAAAAACATCCTCTCTACTTGCAAAGGTAAACTTTTCATCTCCACAGCTAGAACATCACTTTTGATACCTTGATGAAAACAGATGTTTAAATGATTTCCATTCCCACTGTGACTTTCCTTAAAACCCATCAACTAATAAATTCAAGTTCTTTGGATAAATTGTTTAAGAACTATATTATTGTCACCATGGATGAATATCAGGATAAAGAATAGAAGATGGGCCTTGGAACAAGAATTGGAAAGGAAATGAACTTAGTATACAAGAAGCATGGTCTTCTATGATTTACAATTTTTAAAGCTTTCCTTAATGGGTTCAATGAATATCCATCTAAATGTTCATTTTAAGTTCCCACTCTTATCCCAGAATATCTTTTAGACCCAACATTACATCTGTGTTTTTAAAATTGGTATTTTAACAAAAAATAAAAAAATCTAATTTAAATTTTCAAAATTAAGACTTTTGTTTTTAAAAAATAAAATTGCTGTTCTCCAACACACCAAATCCCTGGCTACACAGAGAGCCAAGTTTGAGGAGGGGCCTGCCACCACTCCTGAAAGGGTTAAGTAAGCTCTGTGGGTTCTTCCAAAATCTTCATGGAGAAAGTTATGTTTCTTCCCTGCAATCTGTGTAAAGGACTAGTGCGCTTCAGGGTTTGTTCGTTCTCCAGTGAGAGCTGGAAAAGAGGCGAGAATGCAAGAAGAGGACAAAGGGCGTCTCTTTGCAGTCCTGTATGCTCAGAGGGAGAATTAATTACATTACCACTATAAATCCCTAAACCGGCCCGTTCCCAGACCTCATGCCTCTAGCTGGGGAGCTGGCTGCGGTCGTCCAGCCAAATTCCTAGCACCGTTCTGGAGGGTGAATCCATGGAAATGCATCACGCAGCACTCCTGCTACAGCTCTGCCAGGGCAGGCGCTCCGTTTTCATTCAAATGGCTCAACCTGTGTCCTTTACGATCACCACTAATTTAGGTAAACACTGCCAGTTTAAACAGCACAAAAGGGTATAATCAAAAAATCACACAACAGAATCCAACAGCAAGTCAAGGCAATCACCAGGAGTCAGTAAAATTTAGACTGAAGTAGGGTGGAAAGCCATGCAGCAAATGACATCAGGACAAAAGAAGTGTTTAAGAATGAGACAGTGTTGTGTGCGGAGGACCAGAGACAAGGTTTACAAAAAGAAAAAAGTGGGGAAGTTTCAGATAAGGCACGGCCTTTCTGTGCAAACCATTACACACTGCTTCTTTTGGGCCACAATAGTAAACCTAGTCAGACAACCGGCTAAAGGACTCAACGCTTGGCTACCCGGCTGCAGCCCCTGAAAGTCTTCTCATTTGAATAGTATTTTAGGAATGTTTTGTCAATGTGTCGGATGATTATTCACTTCTACTGCAATCTTCCCTTCACCATAATTATGGTTATCATAACAATATATTTTATGGGCAGAACATTGACAACCCTCAATGATGACTTTTTTTAACCTGCTAAAATTCATGTATTTATTTGTCCACATTTCTTTTAAAAGAAGGTTAACTTTAACAACTGTTGCTCATAGCAACACAGGAACAAAAGATTTTTCACATGCATAATCTAAGCCTTTAATTAAAATTCACAAACTTGGATCTCAAACCAAGCCAAAAGTAGAAATGTAATACTAGATTCCTAAATAGAAGTAGATACACATGCATTGTTTAGCTATCGCAAAGAGAAAATAAAAGGTGCAGCAACTTATGACAAAGATAAGGAATGTACAAGTTAAAGGATTCCTTTATAATCACCGTTTTAGTCACTGCTTGTATTCTTCCAGGTAAGTTTCATAGCATAAGTAAATCAAATAAAAACACACAATCCTCCCTCTTAGTTTCTATTACTTCCCATTTATGAAGGCAAATCTAGGAAGTTTAAAGCAAATTATAACATGGCAATTTATAGAAAGAGATTATTTTTCCCTCAAGACTTAAACTCAACTAAAGAGTCAAGGTAAAACAATTCCAATCAAGGTCTAATT
>PVKE010007849.1:10114-49526 GCA_004027555.1 Craseonycteris thonglongyai
GGGAAGGGCGGTATGAAGAGGAACAGACAATGTAGATGGCACATTTTCACAAGAGAGGGTTCCATAGATGGCTTCAGAGAAGGCTGTGGTACAAGGTCAAGGGCTTTTAGAACCAGAAGACAAGGATAAAAAGGTTGTATGACATATCAGCTCTCAGCCTCTAAAAGGATTTAAAGCACTGGAAAACATCAGAAGTGACAGAATCAAATCAGGCTTTACCTGAGCACCTAATATGCACAAGACAGTGCCGGCTGTCCTGTGTAGGGTCATCAATAAACAAGTGTGCATGATTTGACCAATGGAGCCTACCAACTTGTTTGGGAAAATAAAAACTAAATTTGAAAAAACTATTAGTACAATTTGATGAGTTAAAACATCACATATAATTTAAATACAGATGCTAAAAACAAGTACTATAAGAATTAAGGTACTAGAATTTTGCGTGGTGCTAAAAAGTTAAGGTAAGTTTCAAGTGTTGAAACTTGGCTATGTCCTGAAGCATGTCTGTGACTTCCAAACTCCAAACATGTGGCCAAGAGCCCTTCTGAGCAGTAGTTGACGGCAGTACATAGTTAAATACACAGCCTGGAAGTCAGACAGACATGGCTGACCGCCGCTCAACAGCTTTGTGCCCTTAGACAAGTCATTTAACCTTTTAAGCCTGGTTTCTTAAAATGGGAACAAAAACATACCTATCAAAGATTTCATTTAATCAATAAATACTTATTAAGAGTGTGCACAGAGCTAGACCAGGAAATACAACAGAGAACAGGACAGACACAGTACTGGCCTCGCAGAGACTGAGATAACAAATGTGAAAGGCTCAACAAATGGTACTTATATCATTGTCACCATCTTCGTCATCATTTTTTGCACAGTGGTGTAAAGTATATGATCCAGCGAGAACAAATAAACCAAATTATCTGGAACAAGGTTTCACAAAAATATATCGGCAAGCCTCAGGGCTCAGTCCTGGAACCTCTTTTCCTTCTTTTGCAGAAATTTCATCCCATCTCACAATTTTAAAATGCTGTCTATGCATACCCAAATTTATTACCTCCAGCTCTGAGCTGTCTCCCAAACTCCAGACTCCCTATCCAGCTGCCTATTACATACCTCCATGTGTATGTTTTCACAGACACCTCAGATCTATAAATCTGAAACAGAACTGCAGCTTACTGATCCAACTGGATACCAATCAAACCATATTCTTCCCTGGGTCTTTCTCCATCGATAAATCAGCAAATCCTTGATTCTTCCTTTTCCTCATGCTTTACATATCCAAAGCATGAGAAAGTTCTTCCACTTTTACCTTCAAAACGTATCCCCAATCTACCCACTGCTCTCTGTAGCAAGCCATTATGTCAGCTCAAGATTTAACTGTTTCTCATTAGGTTATCTCACTGCAACAGCTTCTATGATTCCTTCTTCACAGAGCAGGGAGCTCTTAAAATGTTGATCGTCTATAAGGCATATATGATTGGACCCCTTTCTACCTCTCTGCCTCATCTCCCAAGACCCTCCACACTGTCGGCACTGCAGTCATATTGGCTGCCTGTCAGGTCCTTGAACTTGCCACTGTCCCTGGCATTTTAGGACAGCGCAGTTCAGCAGAACTTTCTGCACTGATGAAAATGTTCTGTAGCCGCACATGTGGCTGCTGAGCACTTAACATGTGGCTAGTGAGCCTGAGGAACTAAATGTTTATTTCATTGTGACTAATTTAAATAGCCACATACTCCTAGAAGCTATCATACTGGATAGTGCAGGACTAGCCTTTCCTCTACTGGGCTAGTCTCCCAAATCTTCACATGGATGGCTCTGTCTTATCCTTCTATCTCAGCTCACTGTCAGTACCTCAGAAAGGCCTTTCCTGACCACCCCACCCAAAGCAGCTCCCACTAATAACAATATCACTTTGTCTTGTTTAATTTTATTGCAATCAAAACACATCCACTACTACCTTTATGATTTGTCTTCCCCAAACTGGAATACAAAATCCAGTGCCCATTTCATTCAATGCTATGTCCGCGAGAGATATGTACTTGGCAGATAGTGTTTTCAGGGAATGTTCGACAAGTGGTTGAAAGAATGAATCAGTGAATGACTGACTAGAAAGTCAAGTCAGTAAAAGCAGGCTGGGGACCAATTATGCAGGCTGCTGGAAGAAGGCAAGGGTCCTTGAAATACTTACATTTCATTTACCTGGGTCCAGGCTCTGCAGTGCTCTTAAGTACCCCATGGGGACAGGCAGGCTGAGGAGAAAGCACTAAGGAATGGTGCACATGTAAAGCAGGTCTCCATCATCAACTAGCTGGACATTAAGTTTATGAAAACAACAGCAATGCAAAACACACAGATGTTCCTTACTTATAAGACATAGCAGGAAACCTCACAAGCAATATTTCCATACACTCGAAAGGCATGTCTTACAGGGTAAAAAGGACCAAAAGGGGCATTAGACAACCAAATTATTTTGTAGTTTCTGATTCTACAACAGCAAACCAGGGCATTAATGTTACATTAAACATACAGCCAAGTTAAATACTGGTTTATAGTCATACTGGCATTAGGGGTTTCACTTAGCAGAAAACGGGAAAAGGGGGGATGCTGATAGTTCAGCAGTTGAGTGCTTGTCTAGCAATCCTAAGGCCAGGGGTTTGATTCCTGGCCCCAGCCCGTGCAACCCCATATGCTGAACTGCAGCACAACTGGTAACTGCCAGGATGGCACGGAGGCGAAGGTTCTCGCTTCCCATTCAGAGGCCCACAGTTTGGTTCCCACCCTACCTGTGTGGAATGAAACCATGTCACAACTAATGATATACAAATATGGAGACTGCTCTGGGCCCTCCCCTTCCTCTCTCTCTCTTCCTCTCTCTTCCTCTCTCTTCCTCTCTCTCTCTCCCTCTCTCTCTCTCTCACTTTCTCTCTCCTCTCAAACAATAAAACAAATCTTAAAAATAAAAAAAAAGAAAGAAAAGGGGAAAGGGAAGCAATGAGGAGAGAAAGTAAACAATCTGTTTCTAACAAGTTCAAACACCCTGTTAATTAGCAGAAAGGAAAAAAAGTACATAGTGTGAATGGAATTACTGACCAGCCAGGAATATTATGCACAATATGGATTTCACATATTCATTCACTGTCACAATTTTCAAGATAAAAGATTGGCATTTTAATTTATTTCTCTTAAAAACCGCAACACTATGGAAAACTGCAGAGTAAAGTTGTAAACGACATGAAACCATACATTCTTTAAATGTTTTGCAGTAAATGCTATCTACAATGCTTTAAATTTAACTGAATATTAATGCCTCTTAAAAATATTAGCTCCTGGGGAAGCCGGGATGGCTCAGTGGGTTGGGCACTCACTTTGCAGCGCCGGGGACAGAGGATCGAATCCCGGCCCCGGCCCGTGCGGAACCATATGCTGAACTGGGAGCTCCCCCAGTTCAGTTCTCTCTCTGTCTCTGTATGTATCTCTCTCTCTCTCTCTCTCTCTCTCTCTCTCTCTCTCTCTCTCTCTCTCTCTCTCTCTCTCTCCTCTGTCAAAATAAATAAATAAAATATATATTAAAAAAAATTTTTTTTAATTAAAAAAAAAAATATTAGCTTCTCATAACAGGGAGCAGTGTCAGTAAAGTACACAATACAGTCCAGGTTCTACACCTAGGTCAGAATTTTAATCCGGAGTTTACAGCACAAATCTCTGAGTCAACGTTCACCACTGCTGTCGGCACTCACATTCAGAGCTGGCGACCACTACAACCCAGGCCCCACTAGAGAAAACACAGCATTTCTGTAGCAACGACGGTCAGCCGGAAGGAAGGAAAGTCTCTCTGCCTGCCAAGATCTGACACACTTGTTTCATAGAAATGCCAGCGACACTTTTTAGCTAAAAGTAAGTCACTATTTTAGTAATCAAAACACTGTCTATGCTTCTTTAAAATTAAACTTCCTACCTCCAGCCCAGTGAGACCAAAGAAGGTTAAACGTACACTTCTGTTCAACTTCTCTGTCGGGATCACTGTAACTGCTCATATGCTGCACAGCGAAAAAAACAGTTCCCAAAGCACTACTGCCCACTTCCCAACCAGCTCCATTTCCAGCACTACTCATTATTGTCCTCCCAGAACTGTTTCTACTGACATCAAGACTAACAGTACAGAAAGATTATTCACAGAGCAGCACAATTTTAGCCTTTAGCATCTTTGGAACGTCCCTAACTGTGATAGGCACCAACTTTGTAAAGATAATACATGGGATTATTTTCTATTTGCTCATCATCACTAACTTTTTCATTTTATAAAATGCTAGCAAAATATCACAGGAAAGTCAGTTTTCAACTACCAAGACAGATTACTATAATACAATACTTATACTTCCAACAGTAAAGCATAAACAAACTATGATACCTCCAAAAGTTCATTTTTGCCTGCTTTTCTCATGTCCCTATGTACAATTGCAGCTACTTCAGAGAAGAGGTTTGTAAAACTTTAAGTAACATACTTCATTTCATGAGATGAAAAGCAATGCGAGGGGAAGCCGGGATGGCTCGGTGGGTTAAGCGCTCACTTTGCGGCCCCGGGGACCGGGGATCAAATCCCAGCCCCGGCCCATGCGGACCCATATGCTGAGCTGGGGAGTTCCCCCAGTTCAGTTCTCACCGGGGTGAGACCCCGGCCCAGTTCCTGCCCTGTGCAGCCCCGCACCCACCTGTGGAATGAAACTATATGGAAAAACCAATGATGTGCAACTATGGAGACTGTTCTGGGCCCTCCCCCTTCTCTCTGTCGCTGTATCTCTCACTCTCTGTCAAGAACAATAAAAATAAATTTAAAAAAAATAAAAGAAAAGCAATGAGAGAAGCAAGGGAACTCCCCAAGTTCAGCATCCATGTCTGATTCACCTTGATACTACACGGTGCCTACAGCCTACCTTACTTGTGAAACAAACGCCAGATCAATGATCACTGATAAACACACCATTCTAACAAACAGGACTAATATTTTTTACATGTTTATATGAACTATTTTAAAGATTTATTTTTATTGGTTTTTGACAGAGGGAGAGAAGACAGAGGGAGACAGAGAGAATGTGGAGGGCCTAGAACAGTCTCCGTAGTTGACAGCATTAGTTTTCCATATAGTTTCACTCCACAGGTGGGCGTGGGGCTGCACAAGGAAGGAACTGGGCCAGGAGCCTCCCGCAGAGGCCCCGGCAAGAACTGAATTGGGGGCACTCCCCAGTTCAGCATATGGGTATGCATGGGCCGAAGCCAGGATTCGATCCCTGGTCTCCAGGGCTGCAAAGTGAGTGCTTAACCTCCTGAGCCATCCCAGCTTCCCCTATATGAACTATTTGAAAGACTTTATAATCTCACTTATATCCAGAGGTTGGCAACATTTTTTTTGTAAAGGGCCAGACACTAAATAGTTTAGGCTCTGCGGGCCACATACACTCCATGTCACAGAGTTCCCACATATCTCTCACTTAGTTTCCCCTATTAGAATGATAAATACAATTAATGAACCAATATTGATAAATTATTATTAACTAAAATTCATACTTTTCCCATATTTCCTTAGCTTTTATCAAATGTCTTTTTTCTGGTCCAGAATCCTATCCAGGTCATATTACATTTACTCACCATGTCACCTTAGGCTCCTCTGGACTGTGACAGTTTCTCAGACTTCCCTTGTTTTTGATAATGGTAACAGTTTTAAAGAGTAGTGTTCAGATATTTTGTAGAGTGCCCCTCCATTGACATTTGGTGGGTGTTTTTCTCACAATTAGATGGTGGTTTGGGGCGGCAGGGAGGGGGATGATCACCATTCAAAAAAAAAAAAAAAGAAAGGAAAGGAACGAAGGAACGAAGGAACGAAGGAACGAAAAAGAAAGGTACCACTGTCATCATACCAAGGTTACAACAACAAGTTATTACTATTGCTATTTACCTTGATCATCTAACTTAGGCAGTGTTCATCCAGTTTCCTCCAATGTTCATTTTTAAACACAATTAATAAAAATGAATTTAATTCATAACATTTATAACTAGCTAGAAAATTTTAAATCATTTTGAATAGGCTTACTGTGTACATATACTCCCATTATGACTCCTTTATCTACATGATTTGCATCTATGCCTCATAAAATAAATCACAATTGAGACGAAGACAAAAATTATTGTGTACTTTGCTAGTATATTCAACTTTAATTCTTCTCAACTCTTCTTCCTTAGCCTATTAGAAAGGAGGGGGGTAACCATTAGTCTAAATTTAAAAATACCTAAAAATGTAACGGAAAATACTTGGATTTTCTCTTACTTTTAAAATGATGATTATGCAAACTAGATGGTAAGCAACCGGAGCTGGGCCAAATCTTATCAGCTTCATATGTCCGAGTCCAGGGTACCTAGCTGGCTGACACAATAAAAGCTGTTGATTAATTCATATCACAACTGCAATGTTAAAATCATTCAAAGCAGTCAGATATGGGAAACAGGGGAGAGTGATGTCAGACTAAAAAGAACGAATTTCTCTTATTTAGCTATTTCTTGGTCACATGAGAGAACACGAAAAAGGGGGGGAGAGTGGCAAGGACTAAAAGGCTAGGAAAGAGGGTCAAATAAGGCCATCACAACACTCTGAAGAGGGAAACGCAAATCAAAACCCCAGGAAGCAACTACCTCATGTCCACTGGAAATGGTTTAAAAAAGAGAAAATAAAAAGAGTCGGTGAGGATGTAGAGAAACTGGAACTCATATACTGCTGACGGGATATAAAATGGTGCAGCCACTGTGAGACGATCCTCAAGAAATGAAACACAGGACTACTATATGACCTAGGAATTCAATTTTTAGGTACATACCCAAGAGAACTGAAAACATATTCATACAAAAATTATACACAAACGTTTATGCAGCATTATTCATAAGAGTCAAAAAGTGGAAACAACCCAAATGCCAATCAGCTGAGGAATGGATAAACACACTGTGCTATATCCATGCAATGGAATAATATTCAAAGTAATACAAAGGAATGAGGTACTGACACATGTTACAACATGGATGAACTTTGAAAACATTATGCTAAGTGACAGAAGCCCGACACAAAAATTGTACCATTCCATTTATATGAAATTTCCAGGGTAAGTAAAACCATAGAGATGGTAAATAGATTAGTGGCTGTCAAAGGCAGCAGGGTTAGGAAAATGAAGACAAGCTCTTAATGGGTATGAGGTTTCCTTTTGGGGTGATAAAAATGTTCAAGAATTACATAATGGTCACGGTGACACAATGTGAACACACTAAAAAATAAAATCACTGAATTGTACAACATGAGATGGTTAAAAAGGTGAATTTTATGATTTTTTAAAATCTCAATAAAAAATAAATAATTGGAAAAAACCACTTAAGACACTGAAAACATTCTTAACTTTTATTTGGTAAATCATTTTTAACCCACAACTTGTATATACATGTTATGCCTTTAAAAATCTCTTTCTATTCTATATACTTCTGTGGTAATTTTTCAGAGATGGATGAAAGAATTAGTCTAAAATACTAAGAAGAAATCTATTCATCCAGTATCAGTGAAGTTCATAGGATTGGAGAATGTACAAACTCAGGTCCTATTTCAACAAATGTACACTGTGTTAGGGCTAACAAGTTTCCTACCATTTCAATAACTCCCACATCAGCAAAATGAAGCCGGCCACGCCCCTCTAGAGTAGTGGCATCATTTTCCCACAAACATTTATTCCCCAAAAAAAGTAAGCTACGGTAATGCCATTTATAAGGCAACAGCTCCAACTCGCACAGGCAGACAGCGGAGGATTGTGGTCAGGCTGCAGGGTGGCTTCCACACCATCCCAGTACATCAGGGCTTCTCAGCAGAACTCTAAATGCAGCCACTCCTCACTTAACCACCTACCTGTTTAACGACCAGTTCACCAGCTTCAGGAATCCAGCATCGGGAATCCTCTTTTTCAGTCTGTGCGAGTCTCAGGAATTGCCAAGACTACTATTTTGTTTATAAGCGTGGTGATGCATGATAACTATTGAAAAATACATACCCTATGGTGCCACGACACACCATAAGACCTCGCCTTTAAGCTCCTCACTTTTCAACCAATTCAATCAATGACCTAGTTGTAGGAATGGAACACCGTCAATAAGTGAGGAGTATCAGTGGTGTGCTTGAAGGCTAGTCACAACAGTTGAGTATGTAGCTCACAACTTAGTGATTTAAAGCTAAAAAAAATTATTTATAAACAAGAATTTTTCTTGAAAAAGCAATTCTTATCCTGATTCTTCCAACAAAATTAAACTGCAAACTACTGATTACTAAAATCACTGAAGAAATCTCAGTAAAATACTAAGCAACTGCTGCTTACTCCAACAAGCATTATAGCAAATTGTATTTTAAAAAAAGAAGTATTTTGGGGGAAATTTTTGGAAGACAACACAGTTTAATTTAAGTTAGTACTTCCCAGAGTGGTTTAAAAAAAAAACACAACTTCTTTTAACAACCTCGCCATATTTCAAATACCATAATCACTCAAGTAATTCACAGTAACCACTTGGCTTGCAGACCCAGAGCCATTTCCTGCAATCTATGACAATGGCAGTTCTGATGAAGACTATCAGCTCTGATTTTCTTTTCTCTGTATTTATAAGTAACTCACATCTTTATACTATTAGTCACAATGTAGCAACTTAATTCTCTCATTATTTTAATCTAACTGGAAAATAAATGGTCTCTAGTTGTTGATGATTATAGGTATATTTTTTGAAAACCCAACAATAAGAAACTGAAATTAAGACAGTAGCTCAAAAAGTATTCTTTCATTAATTTACGGTAACAGTTTTCTTCATTAACTGACCTAACTGACACTCAAGTAACACATTCCACACACAAAGGATACAGAAAGTAGTATAAGCAATTGGGTCCTTTGAGGAGTTCATGCACTAGCAGTAGAGCTAGCAAAATTACTTGCTTCAACTTTGAAAGAAAGACAATACAGAGTTCTTCAGATCCTAATCATGTGCTACAGACTGGGCACAGAATGCCAAAAGTTAACCCAGTCATCAATGATACCCATCTGACATCCTCTCCCTCCTCCTTGGCATCCTCCTCACTCCCAGAATTTCTTTCCCTCAGCATCTGAGACTAGCCATCGACCAAAGATCACCCTCTATCAGAAAGTTTTCATTTGAAGTCACTGTGTGGTGGCAAATCTTTTAAGTTCAACTAGACCAAGTTATTGTACTTCTGGATGACATTCAGTTCAAGGACAGAAAATGAGCAGAATTCTACCAGGAGTTTGTAAAATCCATACCCTATTTCTGAGGCCTGCCCACCTTAGCCTCCCTACTGCTCCATGAGGCAATGAATCCATCCAAACTTTTTCTCCTGTGTTAAATATGGTTGTTTGTTTGTTTTTTAAAGCACCAGACCATTTGGTCATGATCTAGGGCCCGCCATAAACACCAGTTGGTGTGGTCATAGGGTGTCCACGATGAGCAAAACAGAGGCAAACAAGGGAGCAGACTGGCAGAATAACACTCCTGGGGGAGTAGCCCACTGGAGGGAAGGGCAGGAAATCATGGACAGGGAGATTTTCCCGTGGTTAGTGAGCCGGAAAGAGGAGGGCAAAGTCAAGACTGTTATAGTAAAATTGCAATCTATTCAGGGACGAGACAGAGCTCTTAACTCTTCCCCCAAATAGAACTTCTGTGCCCAAGAATACATGGAATTTTCAGTTCTACCTCCACCTGTGCGATGGTTCAATAGGGTCAAGTTGATGGGTCCCCGATCCACACTTTCAAGCTATTCATGAACCAGATGCTATGTGTGACTAACTCAGGGATCAGAGTCATAAAAAGTTGACAGAACCTTTGAAGATCAATAGAGACTGGTCAATCAGCCTGGAAAATCAACTAGACAAAGAGGTTCTACTCCACCCAAAGACTCCTAAGCATGTTCAGGTGTCCAGGTAGCCTAGAAAAATTTTCCCAAAAGGCCAGGGTTCTATAACCGGACTACCTGGCTTCAAATCCTGGCTTCACGTTTAACAGCAATGGCAATCTCTCTGTAACTCAACTTTCTCACCTGTAACTAGAAGATAATAATAGCACCTACTTCACAGGCCTAATGGGAGAATAAAATGAGATCACAGTTAAAAGGCTTGGCACAGTGACTGTCACATAATAAACACTGAGTCAATATGTGCTAGTATTAATATGTGTACAATTTTCAGAGGTAACCTAAACTACCATGCAGTTCCTAAACTGGACTGACAACACTACAGCTACTACTATTTGGCAGGACCCTAACTAAGGGTCCCCAAACACCCCTATGAGGTAAGCAGTGTTATCTTTCCTTTAGAGTTGAAAAATGGAGGTTTACAAGGATTCATAAATTCATGTATACTTACTCAATTAGTAAGTGGTAGAGCAAGGGGAGCTCTGATCAAGTTCCAGCAGAGTCTGCATTGTCACCTACTTTCAAAAGCTTAAAAGTACTTAAAAATAATACTTCAGTATTCTAAAACTACTACTTATCGAATGAAATGTTATTATAAAATCCCCCAACCTTTCCCCAGTAAATCTGTATCATTATTTATACAATCAGAAAAAAATACCTCCTAAATTCTGACAGACTATCAAAAACACAAGATTTGGGGTTGCCAGGTCAGCTCAGTGGTTGAGCACTTGCCTTGCAATCATGGGGTTTGGGATTCGATTCCCCAGCCCGTGCAAATCCACATGCTGAACTGTGGTGCAACTGGTAACCCCAAAGGTTCTTGCCTCCCATGCAGGAGGCCCTGCATTTGGTTCCCACCTTGTGCAGTCCCACATTCACCCATGTGGAATGAAACGATGTCACAACTAATGATGTACAACTACGATGACTGCTCTGGGCCTTTCTCTCTCTCTCTCTCTCTCTCTCACCTTCTCTCAAACAATAAAATCTTAAAAACAAAAACAAAAAAACCCACAAGATTCTTTTTCTTAACATAAATATGACTGGACAAATCATCATCATTTTAATTAAATGGGTTTAAAAATTCAAAAGTACTGCAGACCAACAGTATATCAAGTCATTTTTCTTTCAGGATTTATAATTTGATCCTATGAAGAATGGGCACACTCCAATTGGCCTGGGTAACATTTCTCTTTCCATGTGTTTGGCAAATGTTTAACAAAATTGACAAGAGTTAATTAATATTTACTCCAAATACCCTCTCCTAATATCTCTTATGCTATTTAGCAAGACTTATAGATATCTCATTGTCCTAAAAGAAAAGACAATCAAAGATGTCAATCTTGACACTGATCTCATGGACTATCTTTTAAAACTTGAATACTTAGATCCAGTAATATTTGTAACCAAAGTTATAAATACTTAGAGATCCACTCGTTTTAAGAAAAACTGGAATAACAAGTCATCTTAGTCAAAACTGACTGTCCTCATCAAATGAAACGTTTATCCAATTTCCTGAAAACACAGTTAATAATAATTGTTACTACATTAACAGTTTAAAAGACATGCTTAACTTGCTTAAGAAACAGTAATATGGATAAGCCAAGTCATATAATTTTACTTCACTTTCTATTTGCTTTACCCAGGCATTACATATTCTTATAATCCTTACTAGTAAACACAAATGAAATGAAGTAATAAAACATGAAATGGAAACAGACGAGAACCTAAAATGCTTAAATATGTCAAAGCATTGATTGTAATTTCAATGATCTGAAACTCCAAGTACCAGAAAGCAGGAAGAATTACCACACAACGGTAAAAGTCATATATTTATACAGGTGTCTTAAAAGCCACTGTTGGGTGCACACCATCATCACTGACATTTACTATCTGTTAAGTAGTTTCAAAGTGCAATAACTGGCTTGGAGCGTGAAGTTTATGACAACAACTAATGTGTCTGGATAGACTGTGAAGGCGTGATGCTTGTCACAGCTTTCATCAGGTCAGCAACAGGCAGCCAGGCTGTGGCAAGACGGAAGCTCAGCGCAGGTACCCTTTCTCATTTCAAGAGGGAAACCTAAACCGATACCATCATGCATAATTTAATAGGGATTGTTCCATAAATGAATAATGTCATTTCTGACTTTCTTATAATTGCTCTTTAGAAGCTTTGAAAAACAATAATCTTCAGATAAAAGTAACTGGGAATATAAAGCATGAAACTATTACAAATTGAGAAAAGGGGAATATTTCACAGAAGCATCTACAGAGGTTATAAACCCATAAGGCCACATTTCAGAAAAAGCTGGGAAGAAGTTTCAGAAATGATAAAAGTCCAAAGGTTGGAGTTATCCCTATTATTGCTATAATAATTCTAACTATAAAATTTTGCTTTTAAAGATAATAAAAAAAGAAAGAAAGAAAAAAGATGGGATAAAAGAACATTTATGAACAGTCAGCTAAACTTCAGCTCCTGAACTTCTTAGACTATGATTGTCAGGCTTCTCCTCTTCACCTCCTAACGGGAATAAAAACTGTTGAAAACTACAAGAAGTCATGCTAAATGTTAAGTCAGAGTGCCTCAATAACCAAGGTTCAGTTCCAGTGCTCACATCACCACTTCTTACTTCAAAACAGAATCTGCCTGTTCAAGGTCTGGAAGTCAGTTCAACTTTTCAAGTGAAGACTAACACTAGGCAGTAAAACCCCAAACAAATGTTCCTAAAATCTAAGGGGCAAAGCCAATTACACACACCACCAGGGCCTAAAAAGGAAGGGTGCCTGGGGCTCCGCTCCACGCTCAGGACTTCGGGGAGCCCCTCAAGAACTCCTAGTCAAGGCTCGGGAGTCAAGCACCGCCCGAGATGCCGCAGGTGGCCTGGACGGCGGGTTCCCCACCTTGCACTTGGGCCTCCTCCCGGGCCCTGAGCCCGTCCCCGCGTCCCAGGCCGAATGTGCCCTCCAGCCTCAATTCAGCCAACTTCATGCGGTGGCAAGCTCGGCACTGGGCTCAGGTGATCCCCTCCGGGTCCGTTAAGTGGGCACGGAATGCCAGCCGAGGCTCCAACTCCACTGGCCCCGCAGGACCCGGAGTGTCGAAAGGTCCTGAGGGGCGTCGGGAAGCGGACAGGGGACCTGGAAGGGGCGGCTCCAACTGCCCCGCCCCAGGGCGCCCGGAAGGTTGATGCAGCCCGGCTTGAGCGGAGCGTCCAGCGTCTCTTTCCCAGGACCCACCCCTGCACCCCGGGACCCACCCGGTACCCCGGGTGGAACCCCAGCACCCCGGGTCCGGCGACGCCCCACGCCCCCAGCGCCGCGGGCGCCGCCGCTCGGCCGGGTCTCCCGGACAACAGCCACCGGCGCGTCCGAGGCGGGTCCCCCCCGCGGCCCGGCCGCCCACCTGTCCCGCGGATCGATCCAGCTGGTCCTCCTGGTGTTGTGGTCGATGTAGAAGACCTTGCCGTCGTAGTCCCTGGCCTCCTCCCAGCCCCGGGGTAGCGGCAGCTGCCCGCTCCCGGCCCTCCTAGGCATGATCGGCGGCCTCGCCGGCGGGCGGCGCCTCCATAAGGACCCGGCGCGGGACGCGGCGGGAACGAGACTGTCCTTCCCGGCCGCGGCACCCGACGCGGGCGCCGACGAGGGGCTACCGGGCACTGGCCGCTGCGGGGCCGCGCACAGGGGGCGCCTCGGGAATCAGTCCTGGAATCCGCCGGGGATCAGTCCACCATGTCTGCGTCGGAGCAGGCGATCGAACCCTCCTCCTCCTCGCGGCGGCGGCTGCTGCCTCCGCCTCTTCCTCCTCCTCCTCCCGTCCCCCTGTGGCCGCCGAGGGTCGCGGCGCCCAGGCTGCCGGAGCCGCCGCCGTCTGGGCTAGGATCCGGGAAGCGCAGCGGAGCGGCGGCCGCAGCGGGCCTCCGCATTTGCATGCGATTAGCATGCGCCCCGCCCCGGCCCGCCCCGCCCCGCCCCGCCGGCCCGGCCCTCGCTGGGCTGATCTGCATGCACATTCCTCGCCGCCGCATTCCTGGGCGTTAACCCTGCAGCTCCCGAGGCCGCGGCTCCCGCCCGGGCTCCCGGCCGAGCCCCGGCGGGGGAGGGGAGCCGAGGGACGCGGTGGGAAAGAGCGGGCCAAGAAATGCAGTGCTCACCCCCCTCTCCTCGACCCCAGCTATTTCCTTGCGGCCGTCTTGGGCCTTTAGAGTTTCAGGACGGGGAAGATAACTAGAGAGAAGTCTCCGCACCCCTCTCAACTCCTTCCGCCTTCTAGGGAAAGCGCAGGACTTTCGAGAGGAAAGGGGTGGGGGCAGCTCAGCGGAAGGAAAAGGCCCAGCGCACACCGAGGGCTCCAAGCCCCCCCCTGTTCCCCCCCCGCAAGCCCCCTCGCTGCGCCCTGAGCCGCGTCGGACCGGGGGGCGGCTCTGGGCGGTGGGAAAGTGTGAAAAGCACCGAAAACACGTCCGTGGCGCGTCCCGGCAGCATCGACCCCGGGGCCTCTGCAGGGCGCCTGGCCCTCAGTGACCTCAGCCTGGAAGCCACGGGCCTCGCAGGGAAGCGAAGGCAGGTCCTGTGGCCCGAGAGCGGCGCGACACGCCTGCCCTAGTGGCCCGTGGGGGAACTTCCATCCTGACCCTGACAAGCGACAGGGCGCCACCCCCACAGCTCCCGTGCGCGTTGTCACCACTCAAGCCTCCCCACAGGCCCGGGCACTCCATCTGCGGTGACCCGGTCAGCCACCGGAGCCCCTCCGCCGCTGGCCTTCGCAGCACGGGTTTAGGGCGGCTGGACGTGAAGTATCCTATCCCGTGTCTTCCGTGCAGCCCCCGCCCAGGGACTGGATGCAGCTGCGATGGGACGTGGACCTTTTCTCATTCCTCAAGCTTTTATTTATTCAGCAGCTACTAAGAACAGGTTGGCCCCGAGGGGCCGGACATCGGGCTCCCGGGAGGACCATGCCAGAAGCAGCAGGACTGGCAGGGCCTGGACACCGAAACTGTCCTGCCCCAGCCCCTTGGTCTGGGAGGAGCCCTCTCCATTCCCAAACTCCTTTCCAGCGGGTCTGCACCACCGTGGCCTCCTCCTATCCTTTCGGGTTACTAAGCAGGTTCTTTGTAGAACACCCAAGGAAGGCCCCAGAGCTCAGCGACTCTCCTCTTGGTGTGAATTCCCTTAATCCTGCCCACTAATAGGCAAGGATTTTCCAGCTTGTGCAGGGCAAAGGATTGGGCAGTGGCTTTCAGAGGGTTTGGAACAAGGTCCTCTTCCCCTACTAGATTCACACACCTGTCAGGGAGTCAAATAAATTGAGATTCACTGTGGTGCAGCCTGAAACTGGTGCTGGATCCCAGGCCCCCCCCGGTGGTGGTGGGAGGGGGGGGTGCATTAGAGGAACTAAACCTGTCCTCTCTGGCAAGTGTCTTAGAAGGGGCTGTATTTGCCCTTGAAGCTGTCTCAGGCAGCAGAAACTTTAAACCACCAGTAACTCTGGAGAGCTGGGAGCAGTGGGAAAGAGCAACCAAAGGGAGCAGATGGTGGGGAAGGGAGTCGCCCAAGACAAATTCACCCACTTTATCTTCTGGGCTGGCCTCTTTTACACCCAGGAAGCTAGGCCTCGCTCTTTGGAAAGAGCGGCCCCCGTCACCTATAATGGTGTTCTGCTCACTCCATTCATCAAGAGGTGATCACACAAGGCAAGCTTCCCTAGTTCCTGATGAGATTCTACATCCTGGCAGGTAATCTTAAGGTTGGATTTCTGAATGCTGTGAAAAAGGTGAGAATTGTCTAAAATTAATTACTCACATACTGAATGACTGTGCTCTATTTGGGGCTCTTCTAATGTGACCCATTTGCACTGTCAAAATTTGCATTATGACATACTAATATCACCATTCAGCAACCCAAACAAATTATCTTGTTTATTCCTTGCTTCTGGGCTCCTCACCCAACAATTAGAAAACATGTATTATACTAAAATGTCTACATCCTACTATTTAAAAAACCAAACCAAAGTAACACACTTTGTTGTTGCCACAATTTAATTTGTTTCCCTGGGGTGAATTACAGCACAATACTTCTTGGGGTAATTTCAAATTTGATCAGCTCTCAGATAAATATTTTTACTCCTAAAACCAGGGAGGATTCCAAAATAGCACACACACACTGCGGTGAATGGCATTTATTGTTCCATAAATCTTGAGACTTCAAAAAAGATGCTAAATAGGCAAACAAAACTCTAAAGCAATTAAGAAACAAGCTCACTTCTCTCCCTCTGGTTGGCACAGGAAACATTTGGTCACACAAAAGCAGTTAAGATGACAGAAAGGAAAGTCGCTGCTCTGCAGGTTTCTTTGTCTTGATCAAGTTTGAACTCTGCTGTTCTGAGTTCACACAATTTACATTCATCTCTTCAGAGAATTCCTAATGGTGAAGACAATGAAATTTCAATATATATATGTACCTGTAAAGATAAGGCAAGTATAAAGATTAGCCTTATTTGATAGTTGGGTACATTTTTATTTTATTTAGGCTTCAATTGATGGCAAAGAAAGATGATGCAATCTGCTGTCCTGGATGCTACATTACGCCAGTCTATGGAACTATATATACTAGCCAACAAAAGTTTGTTTTCTAGCCTTCAATCCCCCTTTCTCCTGAGTATTAGTGGGTATGAACCTCCATTAAACAAATTGCTCCCTTTGTCAATGTCTAAATCTTTGGTGGCAGGAAAATTAATGATATCAAAAATAAGAGTAGATGGTAAAAGTTATTTCAAAAGGTCATTTCATTATATCTTTCCAAATTAAAGATATACATATATACTTTTAATCCAGCAATCCCAGGTCTATGATTGTACCTATGGTACTAAAGTTCCTCAAGATATGCAAGGATGTTCAGGGCAGCATGTTTGATTGTAACAAAACTAGAGAAACCACCAGTGTCCAGCAGTAAGGGACTGATTAAATGAATTATTGTACACCTGTATTCAGCAGGCACTTAAAAAGCACTAGGTAGACATCTATGCATCTGTGTACTTATAAGGAAGGATATCCAGGATGTAAGTGAAAAAAACAAGTGCAAAAAGACACTTGTTCACTTCACTAGAGGTAGGACTAGCCAAGAAATGTAAAGAACAGCGCAGACTCCTACATAAATCCTAGTACTGAAAAGAGAATTCAGGTAGCAAAATAAAGTTGTTATAGAGATTGGGAGCTGTCAGGGAGGTCCCATTGAAAAAGTATACATGAGGACAATGATCACTAAAGAAAAGGGATAGGGTAGAGATGAGTATAAACAGGAGTGAGTGGCAAGGCGTGGTTGTAGAAAAAAATGGATGTGCAGAGCTTAAAGATGAATCTGGCATGAAAGAATCCGAGACTGGCTGGAGCCATGTAGGTAGGAGGTTGGAGTATGATAGTGTAGGTATGAAAACGATAAAGGTCTAGATTAGAAATGTAAGGTCGGTGGGCCTCGGGGGCCCGGGCAAATAGGATGTGGCAAAGGGGACTTTCCAAGTGGCTGTAACCTGCCTGGGAACTTTCGAAGCGGGACTTCCGTTGGCCACCTGATCCGCCTCTCCCCGACCCCAGAGCCCTATATAACCCACTCACTCCCTTCCCCGCGTGCGCGCATTCTTTGGATTAAAGAATGTCGCCGGGGAGCCTCCCCCCCCCACCCCCACCCCACCAATAAAGGCTCGCATTTGATTAGCCACTTGATCTCCCGTGTGTTGCTTCCTTAAATCGCTTCCTTACAAGAAATAGGCAAGGTTAGGGGTGGGATGAAAAGGAATGATCTGGCAAGAATTTGCTATTGATTAGATTAAGAAGGGCAAACTGAATAGACCAGAAAAAGGAATCTGGCATGATTCCAAGATTTTAGGCAGTCAAGAGAGACTCAAATAGCTGAAATAAATGAGGAAGTCCAAAGGGGGATCTGATATGGGGTTTGCTTTTAGAAATTAGAGATCTCCAGCAGAAAGTTAAAGGTCAGGACTCAAGCTCAAACAAAAAGGTCAGGACTGCAAATATGTGATTGGATGTCACCCATTCAAAAGTCTCTAGAGGGCTAAGGATTCAGGACTGAATCTTGGAAAGGAACCATAAGTGCAAGTCAAATAAAGTTAAGGAATCCATCTATAATTATATTTTTGGCCTATGAATCTTCAGTAATTTGATATGAGTTAGTTTATTTCTCTGTAAAATGTGGTTTCCATTTTCAGTGATGTGCATAAGAATTAGTTACTTGTGTTTAAACCATCTATGAAATAATTATTGTTATAACTTTTATAGTTAAGCTAGTAAATCAACTCATGCAAAGGACAAGATGAACTGGTTTACAATATTTTAATACCCCCATTTCCTCAAGGCAATTGGGGATTATATATACTGGAACTTCTATGTAAAGAGAATGTTTCTTTTTTGAGCCAAACTAGTGACTTCTGTTTTTGTTTTTGCTCTTCTGCAACCAAAGTAGTTAAAATAAATAACATCTTTAATTATGGTAAATAGGTAGCCCTCATTCACAATTCCTAACTTTTATTGTGTAGACAGACCTTAAGAAGACAGGCATGTGATCTTTAAGAATTCAGTTCTGGACCAAACCAGAAACCTTGGTTACCATAACCACTTCCCCTCCAGTTAATTATTATACCAATACCTTAGGCACCAACAATCATTCCAATCCAATAATAAACAGCACCGAACAGATTGGTTTTACCTTATTCACTGCAGATAGGAGACCCACACTGAGCAAATTCTGTGGTTGCTCAAAAGATACTGAACATTGAAATCTGTCTTATTAGTGAGGAGGAACATGCCTCAAATGCCATGTTTATGTGTGTGAGGCTTTCAGAGGGCACCTCTTGTATACTCTGTGGGATAGACTCTTGGAATAAATATCCATTTACATTCTTCCTTACATAATGAAATAATAGGAAGTTCTATTTTCCTTTTACCATCTTTACTTTGCATTTTTCCCCATTCCACCTTTACAATCTATGAAAAACAGCTTCTTTAAAAGATGAGTTGTTGACCCTCATCCCTATTTTTTAAAACAATTTGACCTCTTTTCCCATTCCTCTAGATTTTCCATTAGAATTTTTATTTCTACTTATTATTTATTAGTTTCTCTTCCCTATTTCATCTTCTCTCTTCCCCTCAGTTCTTGATTCCCTGATGGTGACTCCATGCTGTGAATTTGGCTTTACAAAATTTAGTTAAATTATAATCTTCAGGGAAGCTGGGATGGCTCAGCGGGTTGAGTGTTCATCTTGCAGCCCTGGAGTCCAAGGATGGAATCCTGGCCTCACCCATGTTGACCCACATGCTGAACTTGGGTGTGACCCCCAGTTTGGTTCTCACCTGGTCAAGCTTCCTATGTGGGAGGCCCCCGGCCAGTTCCTGCCCTGCGCAGCCCTGTCCCCACCTGTGGAATGAAACTACTGTGTTTTTCATACTATAAGCCACACCTGACCATAAGACACACCTAGGTTTAGAGGAGGAAAACAAGAAAAAAATATTCTGAACCAAATGGTGTACTAATATATTTAATAAAATATAGCAGAATACTATTTCAACCATGTAAAGTCAACAGTGGTATTAAGAACCATCATCACTGTCATTAACAATTGAGGAAAGACTTTAAGGTTCAAGCACTCTTCTAGTTTTCTGGAAACCCCAAGAACTCGTCGCTAGTGTCAGAATTGATGAAGTTCAGTTGCTCACAATCACTGAGATCACTTTCTTCGCTGTCTTCATGTACGATACTATCTTTAGTTCCATCTAAGGCGTGGCTAATGCCACATTTTTTGAATGACCGTGCAACAGCTTCGTCCTTTCCTGAGTGCCATGATGTTCTAACCTATTCACAAACTTGAGTGACGGTGGGCCTCTTCATTCGTCCAGTAGGTGTCACATCATGATTACCAGCAGCCATCCATTCATTCCACTCTTCTTGCATAAAGACTTTAAATGGTTTGTTGGTGGAAACATCAAAAGATTGTAACTGGCTGGTAAGACCTCCAGGAATTACTCTAGATGAGTCTTCACGTCTTTAAAGCTCTTTTTTGTAGTTTCGTTAATATGTGCTCTAAACTGGTCAAGCACTAATACAGCAGGTTTTTTCAGAAGCCCCCCAGGATGTAGTCTGCAGGTGGGAAATCACTCATGCATGGCAAGCGGGTACAGTTCAGAGTAGGCACATGGGGTAGCTAAAGGAAGGCCTGTGCCCGCCTACCGATCTTCCAATAGCCCACTACTTCCTCCAACATGCACCGACAGCCTCATTGTCCTCCACATCACCAGCCACCTCAGTCTCCTGTATGAACTGACCATTTTTCTGGAACCACAGACTGGCACTGAGATGGTGTGAGACTAGGGCATTACAGAATAGGAACTAAGGGATTAAAAAGTACCTCTAACCTTCTGATAGCTCCACTTCCCCCACTTTTCCCTGGGCAATTAGCTGGTTGACAGTGGAGGTGGTTCTACTGGCACAGACCCCACCTAGTGTCAAAGACAATTGGCAGTTGGCAAAGTGCACTCATACTCATTATTAGCCTCAGCTGATTCGACAGGTCAGTGGTTGTAGCTGGGACTGTCAGGCAGACTCTCCCAGGTCCCAGGTGATGGGCAGAGGTGGACAGCAACTGACCAGACATCCTGAGATTCAGCAGTAAAGTGGGACATTTAAGCATCCCCAGGGGATTTCTGTGGGCCAACCACTTTCTCTTCTAACAGCTGTTGCTAGCACTGACAGGTCAGGTAATACACATCATGGTCTGTGATACAATATTCGCTCCATAAGAAGCACAGACATTTTCACCCACTTTTTTTTTGGGGGGGGGC
This sequence comes from Craseonycteris thonglongyai, assembly GCA_004027555.1. Lineage (NCBI taxonomy): Eukaryota > Metazoa > Chordata > Mammalia > Chiroptera > Craseonycteridae > Craseonycteris > Craseonycteris thonglongyai. Next base: position 30,947 of record PVKE010007849.1, read on the forward strand.
ATCTTATGGAGCAAAAATTACAATATGTAGAAAATTAATGACATTGTACTATGGAGACGGCTCAGGGCCCTCTCCGTTCTCTCTCTGTCAGAAAAAGAAAAGAAAGAAAAAACAGTAAGAATAAATCATTAAAAAAGAAAAAACAATGTTATAGCAGTATTATTTACCGTAGCCCCAAATTGAATGATGCAAATGTCCAATAAAGAGTGTAGTAGATCAATAAATTGTAATAGACAATGGAGTACAATACAGCAGTGATAAAAGAATGAACTATAGAGATACAAAACCCCTTTGGTGACTCTTTATAAACATAATATTGGGTAAAAGAAACAAAAACCAAAAGTATCATGTAGTATGATTTCATTCATATAAAGTGCACAAAACAGGTAAAACCAAATCTTATTAGTTAGGGATACATATATGAGATAAAAGTATAAAAAACAATAACAAAAAGAATTGTCAAAAAGATCAAGATAGTGCTTACCCCTGAAGAGAGGGATGATGTTGAACTTGGAAAATAGGACATGCAGAAAGAAATTCTGATAATCTGTTTTTTACCTATTTATATTTGTTTGTTAAGCTGTGCATATTTTATATTTTATACACTTCTGTATGTTATATTTCTCTTTTCCCTCTGTCTCTCTCTTTCACACACACACACACACACACACAGAAATACTATAGTTTTATCTTGAAGTGTGAGGAGTACCCCACACTTATCCTAACTCCTGGGAAATCTGCTTTAATGAACAGATAAAAAAATTTATTTATAATTAGTACCTTTATTGTGTGAATGTAAATGCCACACTAAAAGTTATGTTTTTTTTTAAGTAGACTGAATGCTCCTGTTTGTTTATTTGTAGATTTGGGGAGATATATACAAATAAAATTCAATAACAAAACTTCTATAAAATGTTTAGAACCATAATAAATTATGCACAGCAATAATTCTACGTATCAGGTGTTCCATCTGGTTATTTAACAGCTGAATTTTAAAACGGCCTGAACACTCTTCTGCTGGCCCCGGTGGTGGTGTGGGGATGGCAGGTGGGCCAGTCGGGGTCAGGTTCCCCTGAACTGCACCAGTTTTTCTAGCTCTTGTTCTTCAGTGCAACTCATCTCTTTCTACATAAAACATCCCATGACCTCTTCTAAGAGTTACCCAAACCGTCACATCACAAAATAAAACAAATTCCTGACTCATCCTCTCCACATTGACTGAGCATGGATTATGAACAGAATTCTGAAGGCGAAAAGGTGAGTAAGAACAAGATCCTAGTGCTGATTCTCAGTATTTGGGAATTCCCAGGTATTGTGCTGTTTTGATGTCTTTAAATGTTTGCCATTTTGTGGTTGTAAGACTGTTATTTTAATATTTTAAAAATAATAAATCTGAACCTGAACTGCTTGAGACACTGCCAAGAGAGGTAGACTACTTTTTATTCTGAAAAATGTAAAAACTACAGAAACAGTGAAAGAATAATAAAATGAGTACCTATGAAACTACAGTATCTTCCAAAGTCACCAAGAGATATTAACACTGCACATGGCTCTTATTTCTCTGTCTATATGTGTGTATATATATATATAATTATTTTTTTTTACTCAGTCATTTGAAAGTAAATTATAGGCATCATGACATTTGACTCCTAAATACTTCAATATATATCTCTTAAAAATAAGAACATTCTCTCAAATAACCATAGTATTATTATTAAACCTAACAAATTTAAATTGATGTAATAAATATTATCTAATATTCAGTCCAGGCTGAAATTTCCTCAATTGCCCCAAGACACCCTCTGCAGCTATTTGTTTTTTGTTTGTTTATTTAAAAGAGGATGCAGTCCAGGACATTATATTGTATTTAATTGTCCTATCTCTTTAGTCTCCTTTAATCTTGGATATTCCTCTACTTTTAAAACATCTTTCGGGAAAGCCGGGACGGCTCAGCGGGTTGAGCGCTCGCTTTGAGGCCCCGAGGACCGAGGATCGAATCCCGGCTCCGGCCCAGGCGGACCCACATGCTGAACTGGGGAGTTCCCACAGTTCGGTTCTCTAGCTGTCTCTGTCTCTGTCTCTCTCTCTATCTGTCAAAAAGTAAAATAAAAATAAATATGCACTGAAGATAAAATAGTTACTCTCTATAAATATAAAAAGATATATAAAAAAAAAATCTTTCATGACAATAAAATAGGCTCTAAGCTAACACTTTTGCAAAATATCCCACAATCTAGTTTTAAATGAGTTTCTCATGATTAGATTTATATTAAAATTCTTGTCAAGAAAACGCCATGGTTAGGGGGTGTGCTTCTCACTTCATTATACCAGAAGGCACATGAAGTCAGTTTTGTCCCATTGTTGGTGATGCTGAGTGTGATCATTCAGTTAAAGTTGTATGTGGTACTGTTTTACAGTCATCATTTCTCTTTTGCAGTTCATAACTATCTGTAGGGTGGTACTGATAATTTATGAATATACTTTGCCCCAACAAATCTTTCACGCACTGGATTTGGCATTTATTGAAGATCCATGCTTACATACATCAATTATTACATTCATAGTTCTGAAGTGGTGGGGTTTTTTTTCCTACTTTTATCAGCCAACATTTACATGTGAAGAACTTTCCCTATTTTTGCCATTATTATTATTATTATTATTATTATTATTATTGTTGTTAGGGACTCATGGATTATTTTTATTCATTGTGTTATAAACAATTACCATCATTTTTTATTGTGGCACAATAAAAACATACATTATATAAAATTTATCATTTTAACCCATGTAAGTGTACAGCTCAGTAGCATTAAGTATATACACGTTGTTGTGCAGCCATCACCACCATTCCTCTCTTCAACTTTTTTGTCTTCTCCAAATGAACTCTGTACTCATTAAACACTAAGTATTCCTTCCCTCCTCCCCTCAAAGTTCTGGCGACTATAGCATCATTTTTAAATACACAGATGTCTTAGATTTTGCTGATGGGAGCTCCCTTGTCTTGTTTCCTGTGTCCTCAGACATTCTCCCATCATTCTTTGAGCACTTCCTTGTTTTCTGGCACAAGAAGATATTCCAGGTTCTTCTTATGCTTTCTGTACCCCAGAGCTGGAATCATCCATTTCTCCAAGTCCTTTCAGTGAGAAATGGTATTGAAAAACTAACATCTGAGCATCTAGGAGAACTTACTGCTCTTGAAATGTCACCCAGGCCCTCTCAGTAGACACCTTTACATGTATTTCTATTATCTATCAAAACCATGAATTCTTGTGAATTCCTTCCATTCAAATCGAACACTACAGCATTCATTCTTGTTTTGTTTCCTTTCCATATTTGTAACTCCCTTCTTGAACAGGGAGAAACCTGACTCTCCTTACCCTTAATGTACTTTTGTATTTAATCAATACCCCTGAATGTAAACAACCTCCCAAGGCTGCCCCTGTGCTTTCTCCAAGGAGGTGCCCTGCTCACCCCCTCACAGCTGGCTCACCCCCTCCCAGAAGCCTTTTGTACCCTCTGTGGGCTCCATGCCTGTGTTGGGCCACACAGCTGTGCAGGAGCCCTCCTCCATACCCCACTGGAACCCCACCACCCCATACCCCTCCAATGATGATCCTTTTCTCTGCTGGGTCTCTGATGCCCCATTCTAGGCAGCCCCTCCATGAGGACACTGTTTTCATCCTGCTTGTTTTATTCCCCACCCATTTGGCATACTTTTCTTACCTTTCTTGAGCTCTTGATACTCCATGCCAGGCTGCCCCTCTGTGTGGATGCCCTCCTCACCCAGCTAAAGCTCTGACTTACCATGCTTGTTAGGGTAGCATTTCTTTTCTTTTCTTTTGGAAGATTTATTTTATTGTTTGAGAGAGGGCTAGAGAGGGGAGGTGGAAGAGGGCCCAGAGCAGTCTCCATAGTTGCACATCATTAGCTGTGACATGGCTTCATTCCACACAGGTGGATGTGGGGCCACATGGCATGGGAACCATCGCTGTGAGTCATCCTGGAGGTTACTAGTTTGCACCAAAGTTTGCCATATGGATTTGCACAGGCTGGGCTGGGATTCGATCCCCAGACCTCGCGGTTGTGAGGCAAGCACTCAACCAATGAGCTATCTCAACATCTCCAGGGCGGTGTTTCTTAAACTTTAGTGAACATAAGAATTTCTTGATGACCTCATTGAAAATGCAGATTTCCAGGTCCCACATTCACAGGTTCTGATTCAATCGGTTGAAATGAGATGTTGAACTTCACATCCTCCACAAGAATCCAGGTTGCTTTGGATGCAAATGTTCTGAGCAACAACTTAAAAAATACTGTTTTCGCCTGGAATTAGTGGACCAAAGGGTAAGCACATTTAATATTTTGACATGCATCGTTAAACTGTCTTCCTGAAAGGTTGTACCAATTTGCAATTCCACCAGCAGTGCATAGCAATGCACTATCCCCAACCTGTCCCCAACCTGTTTGTAGTATATATTCCCACTGTACCTGCCTAGTATTATAATATATAAGCGGTGCTTAATGAATGGTGGGTGTGTGAGTGGAGGGGTGGGGCCTCTAACCAGGGCCTCAATGTCCTACTATAAAATCAGGATTTTGGAATAAATTAGTGTTTCCAAACTTGCCTGCTGATGAACATCCCCTAGGACTCTTGTTTAAAATTCAGATTTGCAGGCTCAGGTCTATTGGATCAGATGCTCAAGGGGAAGGGAGTGGAAATCTGTGTGTTTACAATAAACTCAAGCTTCTCTTGAATAAGTTCCATGTTACTCCTTTGATTAAGTGAGTTTTGTAAATATTGCCCTGATCAACTCTGAATGTTCTCTCTGGTCCCATAATACGTTGATGTTGCCTAACTATGTAAGACCGTCTGTAATTGTGAGCCAAGAGCCATGAACTTTAAAGGAAAAAGTGCAGGATGTAGACAGAGCAGCTATAATGCTCAGATGAGATATGTATGATTATGGATTCAGGACATATCTTTTCTGTCTTTGTCAAGGCTAAATATTTCAGATATTTTTACATTTTGAAAGAAACTGCCACTGCAAAGACTTAAAATATTCCTGAAATGTCAAGGTTGCATACCGATACTTTCATGCTGCTTTCTCATTGGGATGATTAAAGTGATGGACTACTACATAATAAAATAAAACTTCAGATCTAAAGGAAGATCAGACTTCAAGGGAACAAAATTTCACATTTCTTAGTGAAAAGGAAATACATCCATTAGAAAGCAATAATGATGAGAAAAGGGATTGAAAGTAGGCCCTGTGCCGCTGCACTAGAGGAATGATGTGTAATTTGCAGAAGTTATGGTTAACGGGTTTGCCACAGAGGAATGCATGGATTCTTATGGAGCAAATATTAAACTGCTGAAGATGCTCCATACTGAAATGACTTTTCTTTATGCCTTATATTGATTTATAAATCATATTTACAAATGCTCTTAAAATTCAAAGTCATCAGGTCACTGTTGGCTAGTAGATACTTTGGTCAGATAAATATTCTGGTATAGATGGTTTTTAAAAAGTTAATTATTGAGCACTTACCATGAGCCAGACACTGCTCTAAGTGCTTTACTTATATGAACTCATTTAATCTTCCCACCAACCCTTTGGAGTATGTACTATTATGAGTCCTTTGTGAGAGGGGAGGAAACAGGCACAGATCATTGAACATTTTTGCCCAAGGCCACATAGCTAAGAAGTGAGGAAGCTGGGACTCAAACCAAAGGAGATGAGTCCAGGGCTTATGTTCTTGGCCATGTAATAGCCCAGTCATGCTTAGAGAGGACAGTTATTATAGGAAGCACACTGACTCTTTACTTTCTGTCTTCATTCAGAATTGAGTCATTGTTATCAGCAGAGGTTTTGGTAGACCTGAGTCTGGCTTCTAACTGTCAGGGGGAAAAAAAAAATCAAAGAAGGTACAAATAAGCAAGGGGAAATCTAGAATGAACCTGTGGTACTAGACTAACATTGGGGACATCAGATGAATTCATGTTTAGTTTAAATAGGCAGAGAGATAGAAAACTAAAAATATGGGTGTATCCATTAGTTTGTATACACACATGTTTTTTTTTTAAGCATTATTTTCTGTCATTTTATTGGTATGTGCTATAGTGGTACTTACGCAGAATATACTAAGGTGGTATACACAGAGAAGTTGATACTGGCACATGTATTTCTTAGTTTGTTTTCTTAGAGGACCTAGAAATAATTATACCTCAGTAACGAGGACTATACCAGTATCCAGATCATGGTTTCTAATATCATTCTCCAGTAAAAGGAAGCAGAGATCCTTGGAGAAATGGTTGATTCTAGGTATATTGCTGGGAAAATACAAGATCAGCCTGGAGCATCTTGTAGAGCCAGAAAGTAAAGATGTACTCTAAGAATAAAATGATGTGAAGATAGCAAAGGGACACGGAGGACAACTGGTATAACTGTGATTTCTTAGGTTCTGTGTTTGTCTGTTCGGTATCCAGGAGTCATAGGGCCAAACTAACCACTGAAGTAGTTTGCATGTCCCTGCGAACCAGCTTTTGGGGGTGTGTGAAAATCATATTACAAACCCTCCAACCAATCCCAAGTCCATGTCTCCAACCACCTCATTTATTTAACTCTCACACATCAAGCCAATATTCCCCCAGCCCTATATCAACCCAGGTTTAGGTATCAGACAACAGAACAACCCTTATGCCCCAAAGCCCACACTAGAATTTTTCAAACTAGCCAATTCTAAGCTGTTTCCCCTGCTCTGCCTTGCCTTTCCCATGGAAACCCCAGTAAAGGCTGTGGCTTATGCCTCCCCTCACTCCTGGGTTCAGCTCTTGGTCAAATCTGGTGCTTCCCCATGTGGCCCTGGACGGCATGGCATACCTCCTTCTCTCAGGAACTGTAAGTAACAAATTCTTCTTTCAATGGTTGCCTCTCCACATTGTCACTCAGTTACCTCTGTCAAAGAAAATCCTGCAGGTACATTTCAGCACACCAAGCTAAAATAGCCTACAACGACCAAAGCTGAAACACTCTGAACAACAAAGCAAATAATACAGTTTGGGGTTATAAACCAAAATAACATAAATGCAGGAGTCCGATCATAAGTAAATGATTAGATAAACAAATAAATGTGGAGAAGGAACAAATCTTCCTTACAGAAGAAATCCATATAATTCATGTGGATACTTCTCCCTCCAAGAGACGAAGCCCAATCCCCTTGCTTTTAAGTATGGGCTGGAGTTAGTGACTAGTTTTAGAAAACACAGTAAGGAAAATGGTGGGGAAATCAGGCAACCTTAACTAAGTAATGAAAGTTAATGTTCCTAGGGATGTCATGATGACAGCATGTGCTCTTAAAGGCCATTTTGTCCTTTGGTATGTTTCCACAAAACCCATAACTCCAGTCTAATCATGAGAAAAACAGCAGACGAGCCCAGATTGAAGGACAGTCTAAAGAAACAGCTCATGAAGGACAAGGAATGACTGAGAAACATTCACAGACTAGATTAGACTAAAGAGATATGAATGAATGCTATCTGCTTGGGTCTTGGAACAGAGAGAACATTGATGCAATCCACATAGAGGCAGGAATTTAGTGAATAATGATGTACTGGTGTTAATTTCTTAGTTTGGCAAATGCACCGTGGTGTTGTAAGATTGACACATTAGAGCAGATGGGATGAAGAATGTGCAAGTTCCATGCTACAACTTTTGTAGAAATCAAAAATTATTCTAAATTTGACTAAATTTTATTCCAAGAGCTGACTAAAAGAAAACCAGCTTAGGTAGACATAGGACAACTGCTTTTCCATAAGATCAAATGTTGTACTGGAACAGGAAATCAAGTGATGTGATATATTAATTTGTGGAGATATCTTTAAGTGTGCAAAGACACTCACCACCTTTTACAGCAGGCAGGTTGGTCCACCTCTAGGGAAGGAGGCTGCACCATTTGCTATCTTGACATTTCTTCTAGATCTATGATTCTAACTCAATAGGAATTTTATTAAATCAATTTATGTAACATTGGCCATTAATCAAAGGATGTCAAGAAAAATGTCATATGGACTATTTTGAAATATTGGTACATTTTTGTATGTAACAATTTTTAAAATTAAATTATATAATCAGACCTTATAAAATAACATTTTTGGTACAAACAAGAATAATTGTAATTAAGAAAATATACAGACAAAAAATTTAAGACTAATTCTAAATAATTTTGCTTGAATTTCCATTTTATGTGGGCTGATAATGCCTTTCAAAAATCCAATATTCTTAAATAGTCCTGGAAGATACTTCAGTACATTTGCTGAACTGGCAATAGTCACAGGCTAAGTGCTCAAAAATTATAATTTCAAAGAATAAATACACTACATAATTCAAGATATAAAAATGAGGTGCATTTAAAGGTCTATTAAGTATGTAGTACATCACATCTGTTTATAATCCTTAGATAAAAGTTTTTGTTTGTTCTTAAAAGTTCAGTATAATGTAGAGGAAATAAAGTTCAACCATTTAGATAGCCAAATAGCAAATGAAACAGATGGACTTTGAACTGCCATAAAGGCCAGAAAAGTCTCCTGACTGTTTTGGCTCTTATATTGTAATTGGCATGAAAAATCCATCCTTCTGCCGTTGTGGTTGTAAGCTGCATAGTCTTATGCTTTTTCTTTCTTACATATTGACCCATCAAAGTTTATATCATGGATAATAGAATAATGATTTATAAAGCATTCACTTAAAAATAAATATGGGAGATAGAGCACCATAAAACTAATTTGGGCTCAATGCCCAGAGAAACCACATATTGAGATATCCTTGACTTAAATATGTTCACTAGATCTACATAATAGCTAAACCTCTTTGTGGATGGAAATCCAAAAGTTAACTCCATGAAGGAAAAGTATTTTAGGAGCAGTAGTGATTTACATTGAACTGTAGAAAGGTTGTCTACATTACAATGATTTTGTATGTGAAGCGACACAAGGCAATACACATATGTGTTTGCTAACACTCAGTTAAAAGTCATGCCACCTGATCACTGTTGGCTTCTAAACAATCTGGTCTTTGGTTTTTGAGTGAAATAGCTACAAAGTTCACTCCTATGTTTTGGTCTGGTTTCTCAATGCCAAAAAAAAAAAAAAAAAAAAAAATGTGTTGACAAGTCACAACACAAAGTATGTTGACAACAGGAGATTTTCCTGTTAAAATAGAGCTCTCTTGGCCTTTTTTTGAAAGTCCAAGGTGAAAGCTGGAAGACTATCCCTACTAAGGGGTGAAGTAACCTCCTACCTATTGGCCAAGTCCACCTTTTGGCTTCATTCAAGGGTTCCTGGAGTGTGAATGCCTTAGCTGCCCTAACTTCATTGAAAATTAGTAACTTGCCTGGCTATAAGTCCCAGCAAATGTGCAGGATCAGGACCATACAGGTGCAGGTGTAATGAGCTGCTGAAGAATGATGACGAATAGACCAGTCCTAAGAATGCCGGGATACCTCAGTGGGTTGAGGGTTTGCTTTGAAACCCCATGGTCCAAGGATCAAGTACCAGTTCCAGTCCCAATCCATGTGGACCCATATGCTGAACTGTGGTGTGGTGTCCATGTTGGGGGGTGGGGGGAGCTGTTCAGTTCCTGCCAGGGCGAACTTTCATGTAGGAGGCACCCGATTAGGCCGGGGGCACCCCTCCCATGCAGGAAGCCCTTAGCTCTGTTCCTGCCCTGCGTGGCTTCTCACCCACCTGTGTGGAATAAAACCATGTTAAAAAACTAATGACATACAACTATGGAGACTGCTCTGCCCCATCCCTCTGTTTCTATCTCTCTCTGTCAAAAATAATAAAAGAAATCTTAAAAAAAAAGAAAAAAAGAATGAATGACTCTGAATCCCATAACCCTGGATATGAAGAGATGCAACTAGAGGGCTTGACTATTGTTTCAGAATCTACTGAGTTTCTTCCCTTCTTCCTATTTCAATGGACATGAAGGTAATAGACATATACATAAATATGGAGATATGTGTGTATATTCTTTTCTCTCACTCTTTTTCTAACTATATTTCTTTTTGTGAACATATGCCCAGCAACTTTTCTTAGGAGCCCTAAGAAGCTATAGTTATCCAGGGAAAAGTTTGGACTTTGGGGGCCAGAAAGCTCTTGGTTGGATTCCTGGCTGCACCACATCACATACTAGCTGAGTGACCCTAACCATCACTTTACGCATTTGTTACATGCAAATAAAAGCACTCATGTCACAGAATCACAGTGAGCATTAATATAATGTCTAAAAGTGTCTAACGTTAGTGTAGCACCATTCAGAATGAGTTCGCTTTCCCTTCTCCTTTTTCTCCCTCTTCTGTTCTCTACCCGTCACCTGCCTGTTTGCCATCCCTCTCTGTTTATCTCCTTACCCCAACTAGTAATTTGCATTATCTTGGAAAGAAAGTACATGTTTTAAAAATATTTGTCTGTAATAAATAAATTTTAAAATTCTAAGTTTCTAAAAATCTTGTGACATTAAACTTTTCAATGTCTCTGATAATAAGTGTTTAAAAATTGTAATGGACTCCTCCCCCCACCCCAATATCTGAACCCTCTTTCTAAGCTTGTGCACAGCCCCATGGGGAAAGCTTGACAGAAGATAGGGAATGCTTTTCACTGGAAAAACCAGAAAGGGACTACAGATAGGATGTCAACTTATTAATAGCTTAGCCACTCAGCTACTCCCAATCTGATACGGAACTGGGCTCAGCCAATCAGATGATCCCAATGGGATGTGCTTGTAAGATGAATGATTCAAAGAAGCAAGCAGCCAGAACACCTGTGTGCGGTACTGCAGATTGTGCCAAGGGTCCATTGTGTCTGTGATGGGCCAGGCATTCAACACTGGCCACAGCTCAGGGCTCAGATCATGGAAGAGGCCCCTTTCACTCTCAGGCCGTTTCATCCAGACTCTTGTCTTATTGTTCCGGAGTCCCCTCCGGAAAGGAATGCAAGAGGTGAAGTATGCCTGAGACCTTCTAGAGCTATTTCTGGTCTTTTGTGCCATTGTCTTGGGAACCTCTCTCCTAGATGAAAGTGACTGACTACCAAACCTCTCATGGTGGGTGCTGCTTGAAATTTAACTTCGGTAACCTGACTTTACTTTATTCCTCTTACGTCTTTATTTCTGTATGTATGTATTGAGCGCATATGTCTATCTCAGTGGGCTTCTTTCTCCTCAGTCTTCTCATGTAAAAGCCTAACCTGGAGTCAAAAGAGTTCCTAAAGTTGTCTCTGATTAAATACCAACCAAGTCAAAACCATAGAAAATCCAGGAATAAAAGATGCTTGTACATACCACAATTTTTAAAAATTGTTATTTTAAGCATATAAATGCAATGTGAAATATTTTCTCACTGCATTTTACAGTACTTTCTGAAATGACAACTCCAAAGCAAGAAGCACATTTAAATAAATCTGCAGTCATCATAGATATAATATATTTGAAATCAAACAGTGTTGCTTTCTTTGCATTTTTCAATCTGCCGCATGTTAAACATCTATTAGCTACTGTTTCTTTTACTTTGTCCTCAAGCTGCTGCACCGAGCCACCAGAATTCACCTCACACTCCAGAGAAAGGCTGCAATCAGTGTCAGCTTGTGGAAAGATGCTTCTATGTCACTTAGTATTCCGCAATATCACTACTTCATTGGGTTTCTGCTGCTGATAGTGAACTACAAAATCACTGACCAAAATCCAGTGTAGAAGCTGAACTCGTGGAGTCTGCCAAGTTGTGTGACCTCCAGCAAGTTATCTCTTGGTGCCTTTGCTTCTTCCTCTGGAAAAAGAGGTAATGATTATAAGAGCACCGACTTCACAGCATTGTTGTGAATATTAAATGAGTTAATAGACATGAGGTACTCACAGCTTGGCCCATCATATTAGTATCTGCTCTGTAAGGTTTAGCTATCGCCATTATAATACATAGTCCTTAGTTCATTAGAGAGGAATTTTCAGATCCCACAGCCAATTATGAGCTGAATTGTGTCCCCCTGAAATTCATATCTTGAAGTTCTAACCTTCAATAGTTTACACTATGAATATATTTGGAGAAAGAACCTCTAAAGAGGTAATTAAGGTAAAATGAAGACACATGGATGGACCTTAATCCAATGTGACCAGTGTCCTTATAAGAGATTAGGACACAGAGGAAGGACCATGTGAAGACACAGGGAGAAGGTGACCATCTATAAGCAAAGGAGAAAGGACTTCAGTAGAAAGCAACCTCGTCAACACCTGCTCTTGGATGCTCAACCTTCAGGAATTTATTTCTGTGGTAAGCCACTGGGCCTGTGCTGCTGAAGTCTGGGTGCTTTGTTATGACAACCCTAGCAGACTAACGCACAGCCCAGTCACAACCCTGTCCTTGAGACTGGCTTGGACTTTGGGCTCCCTGTCCTTGAACGCTGCCAACTGTCCTGTCTTTTTGGATACTCAGTCCTCCCCCCTGATGCCTCTGCCACTTCCTCTGCCCCAGAATCCAAACTTTGCCCAGGCTCTTTCTCAGCACTCTTCTCTTTCTTGCTCTATGTTTCCTCACAAGGTAACTATCCATTTTCACAGTTCCAACTGTGGCCTTTATCCTGAAGAATTCCAAATCGATAGCTCTCGTGTCACTCCTCCTGAGATTTACACAGACCTTCCAAATGCCCGCTGAACATCCTCACAGCTGTATCTTGTTAGTAACCCCAGTATTTATCTTAAAACTGGAAGTTTGTACCTTTTGACCACCTTCCTCTAATTCCCCCTCCCTCAAATCCTGCCTCTGATAATCACAAATCTGATCTGTCTTTCTATTAGTTTTGGTACTTAAAAAAATTTTTTTTGAAAGATTCCACAGATAAGTGAGATCATATAGTAGTTGTCTTTTCCTGTTAATTTATTTTACTTAGCATGATGCCCTCAAGGTCCACCATGTTGTTGCAAATGGCGTGATTTCTTCATTTTTTATGTCTGAATAATATTCTGTAATATCCGTATCTATATATATAAAACAAACTTTAATCTATTCGTCTGTCAATGGGCACTTAGGTTTTCCACGTCTTGTGTATTGTAAATAATGATGCTATGAACCTATGGGGGCAGATATCTTTTGGACTTCATGTTTTCTTTGCCTTTGAATACGTTGCTGGAAGTGGAATCGCTATGTCATATGGTGCCAGTAATTCTATTTTTCATTTTTGAGGCACCTCCATGCTGTTTTCCATAGTGGCTGTACCAATGTACAGTCCCAGCAACAGTACACCAGCGTTCCCTTTGCGCCACACCCTCTCCAGCATTTGTTCTTTGTCTTCTTCATGGTGGCTATTCTTACAGGCACGGGGTGATGTCTTATTGTGGGTTTGACCTCATCACCTCTTGTTCACATTAACCCATAGAACTAAAGATAATGATTTGGATACATGGACTCCTCATTCATTTTAGGCATATTTACAAAACTTCAAGAATACCATGGCCTTGCACTCACTATTTGAAATGGTTAGTACCCAGTGCCGCCCCTTGGAAAGTGTCAGGAGTGCAAGACAAGTTCATTGCTATCAAATGCATTTCTTGCAAGACTAGTGGCCCTTGCATACATGCTAGAATTCTTCATCTTTTTTTTTAAAGATTTATTTTATTGTTTTTGACAGAGACAGAGAGAAACAGAGACAGAGAGAGACAGAGAGAAGGGGGATGATCCAGAGCGGTCTCCATAGTTGTACATCATCGGTTTTCAACATGGTTTTGTTCCACACAGGGTGGGAACTGGACTGGGGGCCTCCTGAATGGGAAGCACACCCCAGTTCAGGATATGGGTCTGCACTGGCTGGGGCTGGGATTCAATCCTCAGTGCTTGGGCTGCAAAGCGAGAGCTTAACCCGCTGAGCCATCTTGGTTTCCCCAGAATTCTTTAGAGAAATCTTGCATAGTAATAAAGAGGAAATGAAACCTCACTTCATCTTGTTCTTGGGAGCTTCCAAGATCCCACAGTTTCCCAGTGATAGATGTTCAGCAGACAAAGAGCTGAGTCTTGGTAGAGAAGGGAAGGTCTATGTGAGGAATGCAACTGTGGAGTTTTTCATACCTGGGAGATAAACGGAACTGCAATGATGCATGATGCACTATTAGCAGAAGGAGAGGAGAGGCTTGACCCTTCAGTGTGTACCCAGAGAAAAAGTAAATCACAAAACCCCAGCATGTAGATTTCCTAGATTGGAAAAAAGGGATCCCAATCTAATGATCAGTGCCCAGATAAATGAGACATTAAGTAAAAAAGTGGTTATCTCTCAGTTATGTTTTCTGTCTTCTCAAGGGTGTATCCAAATCTTTGCCAATACATTCTAAGAACATTTTCTTTTACTTGCTTTAAACTTTCAAACTATTTTGTTATCATTTTTTAGCATGACAGAGAGGTTTTATAAAAAAAATAGTTTCTTTAGGGACCATTAAATATAGTTTTTAATCTGTTTTACCTGATTTTTATTTTAGTAATCCCCCAGAGAAATATTCATATATGAATCAGCCTAAAATAATGGAACCTGGAATAATTGTATTTTGGGCAATTAGGTCAGTTCGCAGGTACCATTAAAAAGTTAATATCTTGTAGCAATAGTTCTTTCTGAATATTGGTTATCAAAACCAGTGCTATGTTACCCGCTACATGTGTTTTTACTTGAATATTAATAGCAAAAAATGTAGTTTGGGGGAGCAATTTTTGAAGAACAATTTTTGACTTCAGATTAAAATGCTTGTATGTGGGGCCATAATTCCATCAGTAAGATTACTCCAGCCTTACTTATCTGGATTTGAGAAAACCCATACAGATTCTTCCCAAATTATGAGTACTTGACTAATGAACAGCTATACACAAAAATCGGTATTTGAAGACTGACTGCTTCTCCTGGGGTTTACCTGGGACACCGAGGGGGTTTTAAGATGATGCTGCCTCCTGGTAGTCAAAAGGCCTAATTAACATCAACCCCTAGACTTCGGGGCCCTCCTAGATCCGGGTCAGTTCAGTCCTGCTTTGGTCAGTAAACATTCATTGAGTGTACATGAGTGCTAGGCATTGTGATAATTACCTAGGGGACAGAACTTTGCTTTTTACCATATACAACTTATTTATTCTCATGAAAATGCTTTCTTGGAAACAAACTCGTTCTCAGTCATTCCTCACCTTCCTTTCCTCTCTCAGTTCTTGCTTGGTTCCTTTGAAAATGGCTGTTTCCCTTCTCTTTCTTTCTTAGGTTACATTTGTGCACCAACCATGACACTAATCATGACTTAAAGTGAAACTGTTATGCTGTTAGACATTGTTCCATGGAAAAAGGAAATCATAAATTTTATGATTTTTCCATGAACTCCTAAAGGCCTCAGAAAGGCCCAGAATTCCACAAGTCTCTTTTTTTCTTTTCTTTTTTTGTCTTCTCATCTAATTGTGTATACACCACTTTTACCCATGTTTCCTGATACATCAACATTAAAATTTATCATTCTTGTAATTTATTTTCAATTTTCTAGAAATAGTAAATGTTGCTTTTTACAACCTTCATCATTTGTATTGACCATTTAAGCTCATTGTGGGTTAAATCTTGAGATTGTTTGTAAACATAATCATCATTAATAAAACTGTGTTTAGGGAAAATTCATTTGGCATTCAAACAAGTAGTTAAGAGTTTTTGAAAAACAGTCCACTTCAACATGGGGATTTTCTGTCATTAAAAACATAAATTATGGGTGGGGGAGAGGTGGGAGTGGACACTGGATATATGGTGATGGAAGGGGACCTGACTCTGGGTGGTGGGCACATAATGCGATGCATGGGTGATGTGATGTGGACTTGTACATTCGGAAATTGTCTAATTATTACCAATCAATGTCACCCCATTAAATTCAACAATAAATTAAAAACAAACAAGCAAACAACCCCCCCCCCTATAAATTAGGGGCTATATTATAATATAAAAAGATTTGTTATTTCAGAGATAAATTCATTGTGGGCTCTCTATAAACCATGATTTCCTGAGTGCATTTAAATTGTGATTCAATTTAAAACAATTTGAAATAGAAGTTATAAATCCAGTGGGGTTAAGCACAGAGCTGGTAAGAATCAAAGAATTTGGTAAGAGTTACACAATTTCGGAGTTCTGTTAGTTCCACTAAGCATGCACATATCTGAAATATCCTTATTTGCAATCAAACCAATGGGGAAGACTAATTATAAAAAAACAAGTATGTAACCTTCAAATACAGTCTTAAAATTCTTGGTAGAATTTCTAAATCAAAGGGTATGAACCTTTGTGATTTTGATAGATATTGCCAACTTTCCCTCCACAAAGATTATACCACTTATGCTTCTATCATAATTTTTAATCTAGAAAAGCATCATTACTATTGGTTTATACAGTCAGTGTTTATATGATTTATCCAAACACTTAAGTTTTCCTTTGTTCCTCATCTCTGGCCCTCCATATTGAGTCATTTTCCCTTTTAAAAGTATATCCTTTAGAATTTCCTGTAGTGACTTTCTGCTGGTGGTAAATTATTTCATTTGTCTGGAAATGTCTTTATTTGCCCTCTTTCTTGATATAATTCTAGGCTGACTATTACTTTTCACATAACATTAAAAATCTTATTTTTTTTTGTCTTCTGGCTTCCTGTGTTGCTATTAAGGAGTCAGGTCTCAGTTTCACTGTAGTTTCTTCCAAGGTAGTTTTTCTCCCCTCTGGGTGCTTAAAAATATTTTCTCTTTGGATTTTTAAGACAATTGTTACTGTTTTAGGGTTTTAATAAAGTTTTGATTGTTTTGGTTTTGTTTCCTTTGATGTGTCTAGATGTGGAATTTTTTTGTTCCTAGGATTTGATGAGTTTTTTAAATCTGTGGATTTGTCTCATTTATCAGTTATTATAATTTCAAACATTGTCTTTTACTTACTCTTTTTATTCTCTTTCTAGACTCTTATAAAATGTATATTATTATTCTATCCTCTATGTCTTTTATCGTTTTTTCTGTATTTTCTGTCTTCTGTGATGGATTCTAGATCATTTCTTCTGACCAATATCCAGCTCAGTAATTCTCTCTGTAGCTATGTTTAGCCTGCTGTTGAACTATATTTGAGTAATTAATTTTAGTTTTTCAATTTTAGAAGATCTATTTATTTTTGTTGCATTAATGTAATGTTCATGGTTTCTGCTTCCTTGGAGATATTTTCAGGCTAATTTTTTACTTCTTAAGACATACATGTAGTTGTTTCAGAGTATGTGCTTGAGAATTCTAATATCTGAGGTGTCTGCGCGGAGGCCATGAAAATGCACCTCTCAGATCTCTGGGTGTGGGGAGTGTAAATGGTGGTGACACCAAGCTGCTGTGCCCTGATATTCACTACTACATTCACGCGTACTACACGTCTCCTCCCAGCTAAAGATTGGGCAGAGCAAGGACCCTGAGGGAAGCCTGCTTCTGAGAGACATCGGACTCCTCTGACCGGTGACTGTCTGAAGGGCTCCCTATCGGCCCTGCTGAACCTTCATAGAACTGCACTGCAGTTTTAGATTCTTCCACCTAACCTTCCTTTCTTCTCTCCTTTATAGGGACCAGATGAGAAATGTGGATTTGAGATTGCTCCATGCACCAAGTGGGCCAAGTGGCCATTCCCTTGGTTGTTAAGTGGGGCACTAATAGCCCCTGGCACAAGGTGGAAACTTCATTGCTGAAGAGTTCACCAGTGTCAACCAGGAGAACATGCCAGCAGAGAGGTTGCAGCAGTGACACAGGCGTTCAGGCAGTGTGGTGGAGTCCTGCCTTCAAATACAGATGGCACTGATGACACCGAAGGCCGTTAACAAGCAGTTAATGGCTAAGCCAGACAGCCTCAGTGGTAACTTGAAAAGGGGCCCTTCTCTCCAGCAGTAGAAAAATAGTGAAGCTGCAGGCTGAAGATAAAGCTGCTAGAGAGGTTTGCACACTGAACTAAGGCAGGTCTGTCATACAAAGCTTAGGCCTTGTTGGAGAAAAAACCTGGCTCTAATTTAACATGGGTGAGGACATCTGAGTGAATGCTCTGTGGCTGTTGGCTCTGACAGCCCCCCACCTCTGCCCCATCTTCCATTCTGACAAGGTGGCCCACCCTTCCCTAGTGAGTTAGCATGTCTCCTCTACTGGAAGACACTGTAGAAACCTTTCTCCCGTAGGCAACAGTTGTCTCGTTTTGAGAGAGACCCGCTTCCTCTCTTGGCTGCCGGGATGATTAGGGTTAAATCCCAGGACATGTGAACGTGATAAGGAGGAAAGACCATATACCAAGAGAAAGACAAGAATTAGCCAGCAAGTGCTGGCAGGAGCCAGGGGTGTAGCCCTGGAATTGTCTTTTTTTTGTTTTCTTTTATGTTTTTTTAAATGATTTTATTATACATGTGTTTTTTATTTACTTTGTATTATGTTTTGTATATATGTTTCTTTGTGTGTATATAATTTGTACAATAAATTTATTATTTTAAAATTATTTTTGGTTATTTTTTATTCTTGTTCAATAAATATCCTTAGAAATAGCTGGTGCCCG
>PVKE010007850.1:0-49387 GCA_004027555.1 Craseonycteris thonglongyai
CCATTACACCTTTAATAGTTAATAAATAATTCTGGCAGCATCATTAATATAATTCAGGACATACTTTATTATCTTTAAATATCATCTGACAACACATGAATGTGAGAGGGCACCTACCTCCATACACATCATCCATACAAATAATTTGGTCCCCTGTTTTTAAGAGATGGGTGATAGTCATAGTAGCAGCTAAACCTGAAGCAAAGGCCAAACCTAAAATAAAGACCAAGCTAGAGTAAGCCCAATCAGTTAAAAACATGTACAGTAGGTACTTGCATTACATTATGTCCCTCTCTCTATAGACAGGACAGGCATCGCTGCTGAGTTATCAGAAGCCCAATGATTAATACTATTACAAAATCCCCCTTTCCATATCAAAGACAAAATATTAAAAAAATAAAAAACACATAATTCTGCTTTGGTTATGACATTTCTCTGAAACACATCAAAGAAATAATTCTTTACAACAGGTAAATTACTGATTCAATTACAGTTTAAAAAATATAAAATCTAAGAAAATTTCAAACTTGAGGAACAAAGCTAAGATATGATTCATTTAACTATATGGATATGCAACTGAGCAAATAACTTAACAAAACTCAAAATCAGATCTGAGAAGGTCTGACAAATTTCATAAATTTTATTATTTTTATTTTTTTAATATGGAATCTCAACAAATGTGGTCTCATGTTGAACAAACTTAATGAAAATGAATAATAAAAATATAACTGGCATTCTACACACTAAACATTATAAAGAAAAGTATGCTGACAAAGTATCAATAGATCACTTTGATGATAAAAATCACCTATGGCTGGCAGAAGGGATAATTCAATTACCTTGAAAAATAAAGTTATTATATAACTTTCTCAGAAAAGTTTAGGCTAGGCAGGGGTGGCGAACCTTTTGGCGATTGAGTGCCAAAGTTTATGAAATAAGAGTATACTCACTCGACTTGCGTGCCAATCCATCGAGTGAGATAAAGGTATCGATTATTTTTATGTCTATAAGAGCATAAACAATAATTTTTTAAATCGTATTCACAGCTCCACGTGCCGAAATAATTGCTCCGCGTGCCACTTTGGGCACGCGTGCCATAGGTTCACCACCCCCGGACTAGGGAGATGCTGGAATAGCTCTGTAGGTTGAGCAATTGCCTTGCTACCAAGAGGTCTGGATATCGAATCCCAGCCCCAGCCCATGCAAACCCATATGCTGCTCTGCAGCACGAACCACCTGGATGGTGGCAAAGGTTCTCAGCTCCCATGAGGGAGGCCCTGAGTTTGGCTCCCATGCCACACAGATCCACATTCATCTGTGTGGAACGAAACTATGTCTCAACTATAGAAATTGCTCTAGCCGCCCCCCACCCCACCCCCTTCTCTCTCTCCTCTCAAAACAATAAAATAAATCTTAAAAAAAAGAAAGTTTAGGCTAAGATTACTATTCTCTACTAAGCAGATTGGTGGTCCAACAATGAATTCATATAGAAGATTAAATTTCAAAACACAGTTCAAAACAATCATGTTTTCTGGAGCCCACTTGAAAAAAAGTGTCTGACATATGAACAGTCAGCCTTTATACCTCTGCAGGAAACAATGTTCCCCATACAGTACTAAATTTCAGCAGTTTAGTGTTTAAGCTCATCCAAAACAAAACCTGAAAAACCCCAAATCCCAAACCCAACAATTCACATTATTAACATTTCTAATTCTTACACTCTTGCTGTGAGAAAATTCATATGGCTCATTTTTATTCACTATTCTGCCCTAATTTAGTTCATTTACAAGTATATAAAAAACAAACAAACAAAAAACAGATGCTTTAACAGCAATCCATTTCCTTCATGAAAAAAAAACAAAAAAACACAAGATTCAACGAATCAATTCCTAAGCTCTAAGAGTACATTTTCAACAGTACTTGCCTACCACAAATGTACCCTGCTGCTATTCTCAGGCACAATTATCAGGTCATGGAAACAGCGTATAAGAAAGCTTATATTCTTTTTTTTAAGGTTTATTTTATTGGTTTTGACAGACAGAGGGAAGGGGAGGGCCCAGAGCAGTCTTCATAGCTGTGTGTCATCAGTTTTTGACATGATTTCGTTCCACATAAGTGGGGAGGGGTTGCACGGGGTGGGAACTGGGTTGGGGGCCTCCCACGTGGGAAGCACACCCCAGTTCAGCATATAGGCAAAGGCTGGGGCCAAGATTTGATCCTTGGTCCCCGGGACTGCAAAGCGAGCTCTTAACCCGCTGAGCTGTGCTGGCTTCCCGAAAGCTTATATTCTTATAGGCTGTCATAAAACTCACTTAATTTTTATCTCTTTATAACTGAGAGTTTCAGATAAAGACTGTCCTTATTTACATGAATACCAAATGGCAAATTCTGCCATTTTGACTCTATTCATATTTATTTTTACTTATAATTAAATACATGCATAATCTACCAGCTGTGGGGACTTGAGCAAATAATTTAATATCTTTGTTTTTTTTAAATATTTATTTATTTTTAATTGTTTATTAACAGAGAGAGAGAGAGAGAGAGAGATACAGAGACAGAGAGAGAACTGAACTGGGGGAGCTCCCAGTTCAGCACATGGTTCCGCACGGGCGGGGGCCGGGATTCGATCCTCGGTCCTCAGCGCTGCAAAGTGAGCGCCCAACCCACTCAGCCATCCCGGCTTCCCCTAATTTAATATCTTAGCAAAACAAGAATTTTGAACTAGGTAACCCTTATTTCACTCCAATTCTACATTCTGTGTGCTTCTATGACCTACTCTATACATATAAGAATAGATTCTGGGCTTCACACATTAGAAATGGATATCACTTACTGTACTTAGCGCCATCCAGGGCTGCCACTGCTTTTTCCAAGCAATTTCTAGTGGGATTTCCAGAACGGCTGTATTCAAAACCCTGAAGAAAAGAAGTCAGAGTTCATCCAAAGAGATTTAAGTTTATTTTCAGAGTCCTCACATAGAGAACTCTCTAACTATGGGTACATCTACCACAACATTTTTTTTTGGTTATTTATTTATGACATGTCTTGCTATTAGAAGCATAACAGTGTTGTGGCTATAGTGGTGTGGAGAGTCTCTGAAGTCAGCCAAACTGGATTAGAATCTACCACTAAGGAGTGACATGCCAATAGTTAGGTTATTAAACATTTCCTGGAGTCAATTTCAATTTCTGTAAATGGGAATAAAACACAAGATATCTAGTTCATAAAACTGTAGTGAGAACAAAATGAGGTAATGTATAACAAATCTTCTCCATGGTGTCTAGCACATGCTAACTATAACACTAGATAAATGGTTGTTTTTATTATTAGCATTATTATTATGTTAGACTTACCTTTACCCATTAATCTGGGGATATGAGGAAAAGGGAATCACCTGAGCTAACAGAGTAAAGCTAATTCTAACTTGTATTTAATTTCGTAAGAAATAAGTGATGCAAAATCTGTTTAGAGTCCAATAGGATGCTATGAACAGGTCCTCAAATGCTCAAGGATCAGATCTTGGATCTATAAAAGTAACTCAAAAACCAGAGAGTAATTCTTGGCAAAGCAGCTCCACACAATACTTTTAAAAAATTTGCATTATGTTCCTTTGTGCATATGGCACCATACTAGCTGTATTTATCCAGTCGTTTTATTTAATGCTCATGACCTGCTCTGAGGGAAGTGAAGCCAAATATTATAGGGAGTGTCAGAGGAAGAATTCAAACCCAAGTTTTAAACAATGACAAAAAAAATTCTATAATTTTCTCCCCTTGCCTCCTTATAGCAAGTTAACAAAACATAACCACTACTTACACCTTTGTTTTTGATTTAGGAGCTCCCATTATCAGTAATACATATGTTTAAGTTCTGTTGTTTCGTTTATTTCCTTGTTTTTGACAAACTGAGTGGACATATTTTATAGGGCTCCAGATATTCTTTCCCTCCATCACCCCTTTGATGTGACATGCACCTATACTCACTAGACAGAAAAAAAAAAATTTGGATTCATGTGGCTACTGCCACAGAAAGATAACCCATGTTTCCATAAATATTCACTTCAGAGATTTAACTTTGTGGGGAAAGAGAAGCATATTTCAGAGGCAAATTTTCATCCTCTTGCCTATTCAATAGCTTTCCAAATGGAACTGGAGAATTAGATGCTTCTCATACAGCTTCTCAAATTCTCTTTACTGCTCTGTTTTTGTTTTTGTTTTTTGGGGTTTTTTTTAAGATTTATTTTTTATTGTTTTTGACAGAGACAGAGACAGAGAGAAGGGGGAGGGCCCAGAACAGTCTCCATAGTTGTACATCATTGGTTTTTCCACATAGTTTCATTTCACAGGTGGGTGTGGGGCTGCACAGGGCGGAAACTGGGCCGGGGCCTGACCCCAGTGAGAACCAAACTGGGGGCACTCCCCAGTTCAGCATACGGGTCTGCACGGTCCAAGGCTGGGATTTGATACTAGGTCCCCAGGGCTGCAAAGTGAGTGCTTAACCCATTGAGCCATTCCTGCTTCCCCTCTGATTTTTTAAAGGTATTAAGAAGAGTTTGTGAATTTTACCATCCCTTCTGCCTCTCTCAGAAAACATTTATTTATTAATTTCATAGCCAAATGGTTAACTTTTGTACTAAGTGCTGAAGCTTAGGCAGCCGTACATTCACAAAACCCTACACCAGAAATAAACTGCATGCTGGAACAGGTGATACACACATATTGATTCCAAAATACAGTAGCTAGATGTATCCTAAACTAGTTGTAGAAATGCCCTTAGAGCTCTACCTCACAAAACAAAGAGTTAAGTCTAAAGAATTTTTCTCTTCTTAATATATAATACACTAGAGAGGTTTTTGAAGTATAATGATGGTTTTAAAGATTTACTTAGTTATTTTATTGTTTTTGACAGAGAGAGAGAGAGAGATACAGAGAGAGAACTGAGCTGGGGGAACTCCCCACTTCAGCACATGGGTCCGCACGGGCCAGGGCCGGGATTTGATCCTCGGTCCCGGGTGTTGCAAAGTGAGCGCTTAACCCACTGAGCCATCCCGGCTTCCCCTAATGATGGTTTTAGAGCCACAAAGTTCTTTTAATTAATTTTTTCTGAACCTCAGCAACTTTTTTAAAAGGTTTATTTTATTGTTTGAAAGGTGAGAGATACTCGAGAGAAGGGGGAGGGACCAGAGCAGTCTCCATAGTTATACATCATTAGTTGTGTCATAGTTTCATTCCACACAGGTGGATGTAGGGCCGAGCAGGGTGGGAACCAAACTAGGGGCCTCCCATAAGGGAGGGGAGAACCTTGGCCACTTACCAGTTAGGCTGCAGTTCAGCATATGGGTTTGCGAGGGCTTGGGCCAGAATTTGATCCCCAGACCTCATGGTTGCAAGGCAAGTGCTCAACACTATCCCAGCATCCCTTGAACCTCAGCAATTTTTAAAAGCTATGTGATTAACAAAGAGGCCTCTCTCATAAGTTTTACATGTCATTTATCTGACTCTGGGTCAGTTCCTTTTCTATAAAAAGTATATAAGACCTTTCTGGCCCCCTGAACTGGTTGTTGTGAGGATCAAATGAAACATCATGAAAAACCAAAACTACCAATTATTATGTACCATACAACTTAGCATACTATCAATAACTTATGTGGTATGTACTATTATTAACCCTATTTACACAAGCTCAACCTGAGGCTTGAATAGGTTAAGTAACTTTGCTCAAGCTTACCCACCCAGTTCAGAAGAGGTAGTGTAAGAATTCAAATGTAGGTTTTCTGACTACAGGATTTGTGCTACTAATCATCAAGTCACATTGCCTTCCCTAAATGATGCAATGGATTAGGTTATTGCTAGCATCATTGGAGTATAGCACATTGTGTAGCCTAAACAAGGGGTTCTACGTCAGGGCTGGAATTCCAGCTCCAACACTTATTAGCCCTGTGGACTTTGGCTACTTACTTATCCCACATTCTGTTGGTTTGGTTTTGTTTGTGAGAAAACTGAGAACCTAATTCAGGCTAGGGTTGTCAGAATTATGAGACAATACACATAATACACATAACACATGTAAGTATGTATCTAGCACATATTAGATACTCAATAACTATCAATAATTGAATACAGCCATTGGGAATGATCTTGATTCTAGGTGAGTTATATAATTCTTAATTTTTTTTAGCTGACTCATTTTTAAAGGTAATTGAAGGAAGTTATAACCCTCAGTTTTGAACTGCAAATCTGCCAAAATCACATGAATTTCAGCTCAAATTTAGATGGCAAAATGGACAAACTGTTCCTTCCAGCCCTGCCTATCAGAAGAAACATGATCACTGAACCATCTAATACAAAACATTACTGCAAGGATTACAGATGTAGTCCACATTCTTTGGGATCGCGTTCCTGATGTGTAATCTGTCTTATAAATTACTTGCGTGCCTTCTTAATTTGTAAGTCATCTCTCTTTTCCTGCCGAACCCTGGACCGCCCCAGACAGACCCAGCTCACCGAGTGCTGGCCCGGAGCTCTTTGCTTGAACGTGGTGGACAGTGAGATGGGGGGCACTACAGCCTGAGAGGTCCATTGCTCTGGTTCCTGGCCCACATGGATGGCCTGCGTGGCGAAATGTTGGAAGCTAGGCAGGAAACCGTGTGAGAATACGTCTTTTTTCTGCATGCTGAGCTGCAAAGAAAGAAGAGACAAAAAATGCGCAGAAGATAAAACTAGAAAACAAGTGCGTGAGGGCTGGAAAGAGACACTGAAGAATCAGGCGGAAGGGAGCTAAAGAAAGGTCGCATGAACAGACGCAAGCACACAAAAGGCGGACTCAGCAACTCCGGTTGAGACTTACTAGCAGGGAGGGTTGCGTTCCCCGCGGGGCGGAGTCATCTCCACCCAATGAACGAAAGCCGCGAGGCGGCCCCCCACTCCTCATTAGCTGATAGGGGAGGTGTTGCCCCGAGCGTCGCAGCGAAGCGACCGCCCTTCCCCGTGCAGGTTGTAAAGTGCAGCCGGGGTTCGAGTTTCCACGTGGTGTTGCTCCCTGCCGGCGTAATACCCGAGTCCCAGCCCTGGATAAGCTGCCGTGCTGGTTCCTGTGAGCCACTCGGGCGTCTGAGTGACCTTGGGCCGGAGGTTCGAGGGAGAGGTGGGGAAAGGCTGGCGAAGGCCCTGTGTCCTGACCCTTCCAAGTCACCCTTTGTCCTGAGGGAGGTACTGGCAGACGCCGGTGTAGATTCCTTACAAAAACCGTGGCCCACACTGCCAAATTTGCCGCTTGGATTGTTATTAACCGAGTGCCGTCTGCTTTTGAAGATACACTGAACCACTAATGACCCAGTACTTGCGATGATTGAAACAGACGTGAGGGTCATATTTTTCTTAAGTAGTGAGTACTTCTACGCAGAACTCTGGCAGCCTCCTAAGAGCTGCTCACACTTGAGCTTTTAAAAAGTATCATTATCTTCTTTCGAAACACCCAGAGAAGCTTTCCCTTGTGAAGATAGTGTGACTTTGAAAAGCTTATGAAAGACTCAAATCCTTACAGAAAATGCCTTTATTGTTACAAAATTGACAGCTACATTCTTATAGGGGGAAAAAAAAAACCACAAAAAAAACTTGTTCCCCTCTCCTACTGTTTTACCACTCACCTGCACCCAGAGCCCTACTCTCAGAAGGCTCACTCCTTTGGGGAAAAAAAAAACAAAAACCTACAAAAATCTTGTTCCTTAAACAATAATTGACCTATTTATTATTGTAACTATTTTCTAGGAATAGGGTATTTAGGAATATTTCTGTTACTGCAAAGTCCTAGCTAAAGATATGAAGTTTTATCAAACCAATTAAGAAATGGAAGAATATGGGGAAGCCGGGATGGCTCAGGGAGTTAAATGCTCGCTTTGCAGCCCTGGGGACCGAGGACCGAATCCCGGCCCTGGCTATCGTGGGCCCATGTGCTGAACTGCGGTGTGCTTCCCTTGCAGGAGGCCCCCAATTCAGTTCTTGCCTCCACCCCCACCCCCATTGGGCCCCTGGCACGAGGGGGCGTCCCTCCCGTGTAGGAGGCCCCCAGCCCAGTTCCTACCCTGCTCAGCCCCCTCCCACCTGTGTGGAACAAAAACTGATGAAGTTCAACTATGGAGACTGCTCTGGCCCCTCCCCCTTCTCTCTATCTCTCTCTGTCGCTGTCAAAAACAATAAAATCTTTAAAAAAGAAATGGGAGAATACAAAATAAAGAGCTCTTAAAATTTTACTGGAAGGACTGAGGTAATTTGCCTTTCAAATTAGCTTCAGGGACACTTAGCCCTTAAGCTTCAGAGGAGCAGTGCCTCAGGGCCAGCAAGCTTTTAGAAGTCTAGCAATATGGTTATGCCTGAAGCGGGAAATGAACTCCAAAACTCTAATGTTAATATATTTAACTGATGGTCTATTACATGCTGTCAACTGCAACTCACCTCAAGAGTTATATATAACTGTATATAAATATGTTTATATGATACGATGCTCAGTCCTAATGAGTTCACCGCCTAATATTTGTGTACAAACCCTGAGTTGCATAAATATGGATGTTTTATTTAGTGTTATTGAAATAAAAAATTCTTTAAAAGATGGCAACAATATAAATTAAACCTTTTTAATCATAAATTGAAGAAACTTTATTAGATGGCAGCTTAGTGATAGATGTCAAGGACTCAGCAATTTTACTTGTAGGATTTTATCCTTCAGATGTATTCCTACGTGTATGTGAGGATGTGCAAGAATGTTCTTTATACCTATTTTTGTCATTTTAATAGCAAAAGACAGCTTAATTGTCCATCTATAGGGGACAGGTCAGTCGGTCTGGTATACTTGTAGATCTGGATGGCTAACAGTATGGCCGAGAAGCAGAGGAGATTGATAAGGGCTGGTATGTCATGCTCTCTAATTTCTGACCCAGCAAAGCAAGGTGGAAAGCAATATATATGTTATGCTTCCACTTTATATATATACACACACACACAAAGAATGCAACATTATATATGTATTAATGTGTGTAAAAATAATTCTGGTGGTACAGACCCTGGATCTGCAGTGGAAAATTAACTTTGTTTACATTTTACTTGCTTTTGTGTTCAAATTGTATCCCATGAGCCTATTGTACCTTTTCAACAGTAATAATAATAATACCCAAAATACTAATTTAAATATTGCAGTTAAGCATGTTATTTATATTAAAAAGCTTTTTAAATGAATAAAAAACACTTTAAATATAGGAAATGCTTTATATTTTGAAGTGTGTGCTAATTACTCATGTAAGTTAGCTTATAAACAGCAAAACAGAATTAGAATGCTGAAAAGCTGTTACTTTCTCTTGGAAATAGGCTATAACCTGGGTATATATTTTAGAGAAAATGTGAAACTCCTCACTTTTTATATTTCTTTACTGTCTAATCCTTTTACATAACACAAAGTTCACCATTACTTTATTTATTTTTCTTTTCTCACTATTTTTTCTTTATTTTAATTGTTAAATTTATTGGGGTGACATTGGTTGATAACAATTACATTGTTTCCAGGTGTACCATTCTACATTACATTGTCTATACATTGCATTATATGCTCACCACCCAGAATCAGCTCTTTTCATCACCATATATTTGATGCCCCTTTCTACTTCCCCCTCACCCCACTATAACTTTTATAATACTTTGAATAATACTAGTATTGCAATAATAAACACTATGAAAATAGCACTGTGTTTCTTATGTATATGCACAAAGACTCTATTACACTCATTAAAGTCAGGCTATGGCTTAAAATATGACTGAATAGCAAAAACAGCAAGGTAAGGACTTGCTGGAAGGGATATTCATATAATGTGTCATTACTGCCAAGAATAAATATAGGTAATAATTTTGTTTTACCTCAAGAGATAAATGTTTTGCTTTTCCTTAGGTTTTTGCCATTGGAAGTATGAGATGGAAATTTTAGGTATAGGAGAAGAAGACTTTACAACATAAGTCCTTAATTTGTGGGTTTTGTAGATATATCATGACAGTGGGCCAAAGCCCTCTAGATATCACTTATGACGTGTAATTGTATTTGTTCATGAAGACAACTTTTACAAATAACAATAAAAGAAATTGAATCTGGTTTTGATATGATATAATTGAAAGTGTCAACTATGAAACAAAAGTTGACTAGATATTCTTCACCAAAAAAATTTACGGAGGAAAAAGAATTTTAATTCTGTACATATAGATATGGTAAGCCACCTACAGGTTCTGATTGAACAAAGATGGAGGAAGTAGTTTATAGAGGGGAAGAGGAAGTAAAGGGGAAGGCCTGTTATAACCATGGAGCTATGTTATAAATAAACATAGAGTTCTTTCTGTAGGGCTCTCAGGACAAAGTGGGGTATGAGAGCTTCTTCCATGGGCCCTCTCAGTTCCTGTTTAGGTTAAGGTCTCTGTAATAAATTTTAACAAAAGTGATATATTTTGAAAGTAAAGGTCTAAATACTATTCGTGGAATTATTAAATTTAATATGAGGAGAGACACTGGGGACTACGTTTCTGGTACAATTGCGTTGTTTTAGAGAAGAGATGCAGATATATCTATACATAGATATATATAGATAGATAGATAGATAGATAGATAGATATAGATATAGATATAACATGCTCATTGTCATGAGTATCTGAGAATAGAAGAGTTTCAGACATTTGGGATGAGAAAGTAAACCACATATCGTTAGGATACATTCCACAATTATATAAAAGAAGCCAACTATGACTGAAAAATATAATGAAGTACTGACTTGGGCATTTTTGAGTAATGATTAAGCAGCTGAGTTTTGGAACTAGAATGCTTGAATTTGAAGCTAAACCTACTGTCTCTGTGACCTTGAGGAGTCAATTTACTGAACCTCTGTAAGTCTTAGTTCTTCTTCTATAAAATAAGGAACATGGTAATACTTGACAGTTCTCAAAAATAGGTCCTTAAAAGCTCATGGCAGGCTAGAAAAAGGATATAGAGCAAGTAGACTGAGTGAGTAGCACTTGGATCAGAAAGTTACTTTTTGATATTTGTGATATTTACTATCTTTGCAGAGGTATATTATACATAGGTTGTGTGGTATAATACAACCAGTGGAGAAAGTGGGTGATGTATTTTTGCACAGCTCATAAACCACCAGAGAGATAGGATATAGTAAGAGAGATAGGTGCACAAGTCATATCCAGTTGGTAATATAGCAATTAAAAATTTCTTGACTTTCTTGCTGACGATTTTATCTGAGAGAAACATGATCCATGTTTGGAACTGTCAGACTCACTGCAGAGCAATTAAACCTCCCTAGTGGCCAATGGCACTCCTCCATATATTTTAAAATGTACAAAAAACAACCCCAGTCAAAATCCATGACTAGAGGAACTAGGGACTACTTGAATTTAATCTTACGAACAATGAAAGTGGATTGGTAATAGACACATACGGAAAACTTTGGAAGAAATGACCTTATTATTGTTCCAAACTGTCATCTCTAACTTGCCCATGTCACCTCATTTTGCCACCTCAGAAATGCTGCACTCTGAACTTTATAGATTTCCACTGTTTTAAGATTGACACATGTCATGTAACCATCTTAACCGATCCCAGATATTGCCCCTGCCGAAAGTTGCAACACACCAGCTTTATATTTACTTAGAGTTAAAGAAAAGCTGTACATTTACTCAGAACTAAAAGAAATAGGATAATGAGTAACCAAGTTATTTGCTTTGGCTTCTGTACTTTGCTTTGCTAGCAGTAGACTGCACATAGCAAAATGCCTTTATAAACTCCTCTCTGCATTCACTCGGGGACACGGGTTTTTGAGAGACACTAGTTCTCCATGGTCGCCGGCTTCTGAATAAAGACTCCTAATTCGGCCCTCATATTTGGCACTCTTTGTGGGTTATTCGTCTCATGGGTTACAACATTATCTTGAAGATTGCAGTATCTAGCAAAAAGAAAGCCAGACATGTAAGACTTACTAGACTAAGCCTCTCCAAAATGTGTCCCTATGTCTCTGTGGCCAGAAACGTTTGGGAAATCCACATACTTACGGTAACCAGCCATCTTTAGATTCATAATGCCTACTATTAGCATAATAAAAGGTCAGAGAAGTCTTAGAATTAGAAACCAACTATAAACTATTTAGAAATTGAAGGCTTTTGTCCATATCCCTATTAATATGCTCTCTTCCTATGGCCCATCTCCTATTTCTACTATGACTGTTTTTCACTTACTCCCAATTTAAAAAGAGCCTCTCTGGATAGATTTTTAAATATTTAAGAAAAAATATAAAATAATTGCAGTGTAGGGAAAGATAAGTCAAGAAAATGGTAAAGAGTAATTCCAGCTCTTCCACTAATTTTTTTTTTTTATATGAAAGAAGGTACTTTGAAATTCTCTCCTCTGATCTCTCAAACCAATGAGAATTATTTTGGATACCTGACTTTGGTCAATTTCTTCTCAGAATTGTCACTATAGCTATTGTAAACTTTTGCCACTCTCAAATTCCTAATTCAGGACTCTTCCTTCTCTTGTTGACACCTTCACTGAAAACTAGGTGTGAACTCAATTTTCTCTTTTGCCTGCCCTCCTCCCGGCAACTTTTCTCCATCCCTTTATTGTCATTTATCTGAAAGTCATACTTTTACAATAATAATAATAATAGCTATATCAACTTTTGTTCATTATAAGGATTCTACATAATTATTTTCTAATCTATAGGGTAATTGTAGAAGATAGAAATTGTCTTGATTTTATAAGTGAATAAATTGAATTTCAAAGATTTTATGTAACTTGCTTCAGTCACAAAGTCAGTGAATGCAGACTCTAAATTTCAGATCCCATTTTCTACCTCCTCTTTCTCCACCATTTTTTTTTATGTCTTTCCATCTAACTGTCCCTTCAGGTTATAACCAGGCCAAGCCCTTCTTTTTGAAAATAAATAAAATCCTTTCTATACTTCATCCCTCTCTAGCAACAACCCCGATTCTCTTAATATTTCCATAATCAATGTACCTTCTAAATGTATTCTCTCTGCCTCATGCCCTTTGCATGTCCCTAAAGCTTTATATATATTGAGCTATATTTATTGTTCATTCATTTATTCATTCAACAGACAACTATTCAGTACCAATTATATGCAAGCATAATGTTTTGGCTCACCTCAAGCAAGTCTTTTATTATATGTTACCTGGACTATCCATGTCTACCTTCTACTAGAAAGAATTTGAAAACAAAGGTGCAAAACTGATCATGGTATGCCTTGCCTAGAGACGCTTGGTTATCTTACCCATCCCTATCCCTCTTCAGCCATACCAAGCTACATCTAGTTCCTTGAATATGCCAATATCCTTTTATGATTGAGTCTTTATACATATTATCCTGGAATTCTTTTCCCACTTCTTCATCAGATAAGCTAAATCCCATGGGTTCTTTATATTTCGGCTCAAGCTTTCCCTCTTCAGATTTATCTGAAGCTACTATCTCCAGAGTTAGTTTTCCTCCAACAGATGTGGGTTCTATAACAATTCATTTTGGTTTTGTTTGTTTTGTTTTGTTTATAAGATTTATTTTTATTGTTTTTGACAGAGAGACAGACACAGAGAGAGAAAGAAGGGGGAGGGCCCAGAGCAGTCTCCATAGTTGCATGTTATTAGTTTTCTACATAGTTTCATTCCACAGGTGGGTGCGGGCCTGCACAGGGAAGGAATCAGGCCAGGAGCCTCCCACATAGCAAGCTAGCCTGATGAGAACCAAAATGGGGGCATACCCCAGTTCAGCATATGGGTCCACACTGCCCAAGGCTAGGATTCAATCCTTGGACCCTGGGGCTGCGAGATGAGTACTCAACATGCTGAGCCATCCCAGCATCCCCAGCATATGGGTTTGCACAGGCCAGGGCTGGGTATTGAAACTTGGACCTTGCAATTGCGAGGCAAACGCACAAGCGCTGAGCTACACTGGAATCCCCTAATCTGTTTTTCATTAAAATTGCTTGTTTAAATGCCTGTTACTAACTTATATGTTTCTGAAGGAAGGCGGCAGTATTTCTGTGTCACCACGTTTATCTGGAAGTCACTGAAGTTTTCTGTATCTTTCATACAGAAAATGCTCAATAAATATTTGTTGAGAATACCATGACTTAATCATTCTTCTTAAGGAGACTAAAAAATAAATAGTTGAAGCAAACCAGTATTTTCACACTATTTAATCCTGTGTTGTTTATTTGTTGTGAGTGAAACTAACTTCTTTATAAGCAAAGTTTTTTTCCAAATGAATCATAAAACAACATATTGTAAGAAATCTGGAGATATATCCATAGACTTCTTGATGCCCATTGGAATGATTTTCTGAAGTAAAAGTTCAAAAATAGAAGTAAATATGAAAATGTAGGTTGTTGTTAAGAAGCAATGGAAAATGGGAGTAGGAAAAGTAATATAGCACTATTTTTCCTATGGTTTAAGCTCAAGAAGAGACGAGAAAAGGTAAGCATAATATCTGTGTTGCTCCTGAGTATTCTATGTTCAGATTATCATTCAAAATACTGTCTTCCACATGACTACTGTATCTAATCATCAACAAAACAAATACTTATTGAATGAATACATAAATCCAGCAAAACCCTATCTCCTGGTGGGACAAAAGGTAGGTTAGTGCTTATCCATATATTAGTTCATCCAAATTTATTGAGCATAAGCCTTGATTTAGACATTCTACATAGAAGATGAACAGAATCAGGTTCTTAATATATATTTTATTTAGTTATTTATTTTTGATAGAGAGAAAGAGAGATAGATACAGAGACAGAGAGAGACTTGAACTGGGGGAGCTCCCAGCTCAGCATATGGTTCTGCACGGGCTGGGGCCGGAATTCGATCCCTGGTCCCTGGTGCTGCAAAGTGAGCGCTCAACCCACTGAGCCACCCTGGCTTCCTCCAGAATCAGGTTCTTGCTTTGGAATTATTCATATACTAGTGGGAGAGATAAATAAACACAGTTTCATTTTATTTTGTTAAGCATCATAAAGAAGAATGTACAAGATATTACAGGAGCACAGACGTCAAAGTAGTTTAGTTTTAGAGATGCTCATGGGATGAAGAGAGTTTCTAGCTCATAATAATTATATCCACCATATGGCTATGTGGTGGGGTTGGATTTTTGCTCTAGAGGGACTGGATGGAGTAGTAGTTGAGCTTCTGAGGTCTAGAATTGACTTGCCTGGATTCAAATTCTAGTTCTACTCATTGGTTCTGTGATGTTGAGTAAATTACTGTACATCTCCAATTTGAAAAAAAAAGAGCACTATTATTACCTAATTTTACACAATAGGTGCTATAATAGACTCTTACACATCAAATTTAAAATAAGGAATCTATCAAAGCCACAGACTTGCTTTACCTTTATGTACAACATGAAAAGGATAAATTCCGAGGCTCTTCTGTCTAAAGAAGAATCTAACCAATGTTTATTCCTTTAGAAATCAGAGGTGTTCATTTGAATATTATTCCTTGAGACAACCAATTAATAAGTGAAACAGACAAATCAATAAGCAAAACTGTTTAGAGAATAAATGCTACATTTTACATGATAAAGAAATAATCTTTGAAGGTGAGGTGTCTTGAATAACTTTCCTGCAATATAAAAAGGATGATTTTAAAGTAACATAAAAGTGATAGGATGGTTATTAATATTAATTTTTATTTATATTTCTATATTAGACAGGCATAGACTAGTATTCTTGAGAATGTTCTCAATTTAATGCCTTATTAGAAAAGGTGCCTTAAACTAGCTTCACTGTACAGAATCCTGTCTGTCCTGTCCAGTCTCAAAAGAACAAACTCCCTTCTGTATCTCTATAAATGTTTTTCACTTATTGTTGTCACTGGGATGAGTTACAATCTTAAAGGCCAAGCATAGGAGTTACTTTTGATGGTCTGAGTGAAAAGTAAAAACTAAAACACCTCTTTAAAATTTCAAAATGTATCAATTTTTAAGAACTGAAATATGTGATAAGGAATACTCTGCTTCTACATCTGACTGTTGTGAATATTGAATGAATCAATGAATGTAATGTTTTTAGAATAGACCTGGCACATAATGTACAAAAATGTTATCTATTATAATCTTAAACAATTTATCCAGAAAGGTACAGACATAGAATAATACCAATAAGCCCATTCAAAGTGCTGCCAAAGAATCTCATGTGCTGATTCACACTAATTTTAAAACTCAAATCAAAAAATATATATTTCTTAAGTACCTACTGTGTACAGAATACTATGCTTAGTCCTGTGTTTATATGTTGTTTTTATTAGTTTCATATTTTATTCTAATTTTTTCACAGCTCCTTGAGATGTCCTAGAAATCTGTGTCAAGATAGAAGAATCAACATGCTAGAACAGTGGTTTTAATATTGACAAAAAAACAAAAAACAACCCCACAATAATTGTATAGCCATGTTTTTGAAAAATCAACTCAAAGTGCTCCTTTCTCCCTCTCGTCTTTGTATACATCTCTTCCCCTTCTCTTTTGACTTTCAGTGAAATTCTATATAAAAATTTTATAATAAGAATTAGACATAATTAAAGTACTTACATCTGAAAAGTTGTCAATTGCTTGTACTGAAAGGGTTTTAAAAATTGAAGCAGAGTAGGGTCCTGGAAATCTGGTAATGTGAATGAGATTTCTTGACCTCCACTCCTAATTCCTATCTACATGCTTCTGAACCAAATGGCTACATGGGGACTACAGGAAGCTAGAAGCAAAATAAGAGTCAGTACGACACAAGTGGGAATGCCTAGTCCTCCTGATTGCTCTGTTCTGTGGCTGGGAGAGTATGGAGAGATTAGGCATCATAGAGACAGTGGGTGTTACCAAGGCTGGCAGATTACCACCAGCCCAAGTAGGGAAAGATAGGTTGCTGTCCTCCCCAAGAGACACTACTGTATGTCAGGCTACCATTACAACCAGACTTAAGACTCAAAGCTGATAAAGAAAAATACAACATTCAAGAGACTGTGGTTATGTCAGTTTCCCCTGGTAATAGTCTGTGCCACACTAAAATCTCTGTACAGGGGATTTATTAGGGCATGCTCTTGGAAACAAGAGTTGTGATGAGTAAAGTAAAGAGAATTGGATAGAAGGAAAAGTCAAACTGCTGTATAGTTGTAACAGGCTTTAGCAGTAACTATGGGGCACTCAGGACCTGAAATAGCCCTTCAACGTTGCCCTGCCTTGAAGCTAGGGGAATAGGCTTGCCCCTCACGCATCAGTGAGTGCATATAGGCTATGTCCAGGGAGGGGGTATGTCCTTGAGTAAGGTGGCTCTCTTCAGGTAAGGGCAATCCCCAGAGAGAGATTTCAGTTGGGAGCCATTAGCCAGCAACATTCAAAGCAGAAAGAATGACTGCCTAAGTCCTACAGGAACACCCAGGTGGCGCACTACACCATCCAGTTAAGGCCAAAAGATCAATCTAATCAAATAGAATGGTCAGTAAAAGAGATCACTAAGAAGCTAGATGTCAACTTAAATGATAGCGATTTAACTGTAAATGTAAAGGAGGTTAAGATCATTGAAGAGGGTACTAATAGTAACTTTGGTATCAGATTTGACAAGACAGAAGGAGATAACATTTCAGCAAAATAAGCATTACCACAATTGAATTAGGAAAGAAGGAAAACTTGAATAGACCACAGAACAGAGATTAGAAAAGTGATGTAAGTTCTGTTGAAAAATGATCACGCACCTCACAGCTCATATAATTTCAGTATTATTTTTTAATAATGCTTCCTAACTATTAATGTTAATAGGAAACTCCTGGGGGTCTTGTTAAATGCAGTTACTACTTTAGTAGATGTTATGATAGATCTAATATGAATTTCTAATAAGCTTCCTGTGATGCCAATATGGCTAATTCATAGCCTGCACTGAGTAGCAAGGACTTAAACTCCTCCAGTTGTAGCAAAAGATGGAAGTTTCTCATTTATTCTATGATGCTAGCATAACTTTAATAAGAAACCATGACAATGATAATATAAAAAGAAGGGAGAAATGAAGTTATAAAACAATATCACGTAATTGAAAATAGGCTCCAGCAATATATCAAAGAAAGACAAAATATGACTAAGGAACAAATTTGGTCAGGAAGTCTACCAATTTAAAGCAACTTAATGGATAAAGGCAACAAATTAGAGGGAAACAATTAAATGATTATAACAACATGTACTAAAAAGGCATTTGATAAAATATAGCCATTATTTCAAAAACAAAAAACAGACCTCTAAAATACTAATATAAGAAAACTACTTAAATGTGGTTGAGTATATCCAAAACTATATTTGATTATCTTAAGTGATTAAATCTTGAAACCATTATATTAAATTGTATTAGCCTATAATAGCTGGGTAAAGGTATTTCCCAGAGTCTGATGGAGCCCCCACAAAAAGGAACAATTTGTAATAAGAAACATTGAAAGCACAATCATGGAAACTATAACTCCAGTTTTATAGATAGGAAATTGAGATACAGAAAGATCAAATAACTTGCCTGATTTTGAGCCTAAGCAGACTAGCTTCAGTACCCCTGTTTATAACCAATAAACTACCCTACTCTGAGATCATCCCAGGCCATTGTGATATTACTAGAGCTGGTCTAATAAAAATATTGGAAACTCTGTAAATCATACCAGCATATTATTATGTTTTTAAAGGTTTATTTTATTGTTTTTGACAGAGACAGAGAAAAACAGAGACAGAGAGAAGGGGAAGGGCCCAGAGTAGTCTCCATAGTTGTATGTCATCAGTTTTTTCAACATGGTTTCATTACACCCAGGTGGGTGGGGGCCATGCAGGGTGGGAACTGGGCTGGGGACCTTCCACATGGGACACTTGCCCTGGCAAGAACCAAACTGGGGGCCTCCCACATGGGAAACACACCCCAGTTCAGCATATGGGTCCTCACTGGCTAGAGCTGGGATTTGATCCTTGATCCCCAGAGCTGCAAAGTAAGCGCTTAATTCCCTGAGCCATCCCGCCTTCCCATGAATACTTTTTAAATTGATCATTTTATATCTACATGGTCTGACAATTATGTTTGTGAACTCATCCTAGAAAAGGTGCCCCATACCTCATTGCTGAATTTCACTATGGTCACCTTTGAAGTACTCCCCTTGGGAAGCTATGCACTGAAGCCAGTACAGAGGCCACCCTTCAAAGCAATTTTGGAACTCTTTCTGGAATGGCCATCAGAGCCGTTGTCCTATTACCCTTGATATCCTGAATGTCACATAAATGTGTTTGTTTCAATATTTCCTTTACCTTTGGGTAAAGAAAACATCATTGGGGGCCAGATCAGGTGAGTAGGGAGGGTGTTCCAATACAGTTAATTGTTTATTGGCAAAAAACTCCCTCACAGACAGTGTCATGTGAGCTGGTGTATTGTCATGATAAATTATTGGCAAAAAGTTCAGGTCAAGCACTTAATGCAATACATAGGTGATGTAATATAGATTTGTACATCTGGAAACTATCTAATTGTTACCAACCAATGTCACCCCAATAAATTTAACAATTAAAAACACACCAAAAAACCAAGTCAGATAGAAAAGGACAAAAAAAAAGAAAGAAAAAAGAAAAAAGTTCAGGTC
The DNA here is from genome assembly GCA_004027555.1 of Craseonycteris thonglongyai. Classification (NCBI taxonomy): domain Eukaryota; kingdom Metazoa; phylum Chordata; class Mammalia; order Chiroptera; family Craseonycteridae; genus Craseonycteris; species Craseonycteris thonglongyai. The sequence continues at coordinate 19,677 of PVKE010007850.1, forward strand.
ATTTTCCTCTAACTTTTTTATGCAGCCTTTTTAGCACTGCTTGATTGTTCAGTTGGAACAAATTCATAGTGAACAATCCCTCTGATATCAAAAAAAGGTTAGCAACATCATTTTGACTCTTGATTTGGACTGACGAAATTTTTTTAGTCCTGGAGAATTGGCTGACTTCCATTGTGCAGTCAGATGCTTTGTTTCAGGGTCATATGAGTACACTCCTGTTTCATCACCAGTGATAACATGACCCAAAAGATGGTTTTGACTCTCAAAGAGGTCTTGGTAAACTTGGACTCTCCTTTGCTTTTGTTCATTGGTAAGATACTTAGAGACCATTTTTGCACACATCTTTCTTGTTCCAAGAGTTTCAGTGAAGATTTTACTGTTTCTCTATCAATGCTTACTTGGTATTCTATGCTTCTCACATTCAGCTGACAATTCTGACTCACAATTCAATGAATTCTGGCAATATTTACATCAGTTCTGCTTGTTACTGGCTGCCCTGACCTTTCTTCATCAGTGATGATTTTTTCCCACCTCAGAAAAACATTTAATCTATTTGTATACTGCCATTTTCTTCATGGCATTATCCTCATCAACTTGGACTAACATGTCTCTGACTTCACTTCCTTTCTTGCCAAGTTTAACAAGAAACTTAATGTTTGTTTGTCATTCTAAGTCAAGCTCTGACATTCTCACAATGGTACACAAAAACACACAATAATACTAATGAATGCCACTCAGCAAGACAGTGCCACATGTTGACTTGAACACAGCTGTAAGACTGATATACCAAGGTTATGAAAGTTACCAAGTTGTTTGTACAGTGCTGCCAACGTAAGCGCACTATGACAATTTCACAAACTTAATTGTTAGGCCTCATATATATGATCACTAGTGCTAAGCAATTGTTGGATGCATTTGCTGTTTCTTTACCTACAAATAGGGCTGATCACTACATTTGAATTTGACTTGACACAATACCTACTTTTTCTGGTAACATTTGGCTAAGTTAAGAGTTCCCTATGTATGTTATATCTTACTTATATAAATAGAAAATATATATATATATATAGTATAGACACATATTTAATGGAATAAACAAAATACATCTATCTATATGTCAATATTTCCTGTTTAGATTAAATTCAATGAAGATTGAACATCTATTATATTCACCCTTCTCTATTAAAAATATTTTCGCAAATGTCATATCAGTCTTTCTTTTTTCAAAGTCATTACTGAATTTGTAATCACTACTGAACTTGTTTCAATTAAAAAAATAATTGTCCTAAAAATTCTAATGCTCTAATTGTTGCAACTTGGGCCCTGGGAATCCCTTTTTTTTTTAATCTTTATATTTTTATTTATTGATTTTTATTTTTGACAGAGAGAGAGAGATGAGACAGAGACAGAGAGAAAGAACTGAACTGGGGGAGCTCCCAGTTCAGCACATGGTCCCGCACGGGCCAGGGCCAGGACTCGACCCCTGGTCCCCGGCGCTGCAAAGTAAGCGCTTAACCCACTGAGCCATCCTGGCTTCCAGGAATCCCTTTAAGATGGCTCCTGTGTCCTTAAACACTGTCAGACATTCTTTTTATTTCTTTCCTCTGTTTTATTTCTTTTCCTCTATTACTGCATGATAGTCTTGAAATTATCTTTGCTTTCTTATAACAACAGATAAATAAGTAGACTTATTTAAATTTTTTTCAACTACCTCTGTGGAATCATACTATCAATACATATATTTTTTAAGATTTAGGGGAAGCCGGGATGGCTTAGTGGGCTGAGCACTTGCTTTGCAGCCCTGGGGACTGAGGATCTAATCCTGGCCCCTACCTGTGTGGACCCATGTGCTGAAATGAAATGTGCCTCCCATGCGGGAGGCCCCCAGTTTGGTTTTCAGCCCCTGGTTTGGCCCCTGGCTCGAGGGGGGTGGGCCTCCCATATGAGAGGTCCCCAGCCCAGTTTCCACCCTGTGCGGCCCCCACCTACCTGTGTGGAATGAAACCATGTTGAAAACTTATGGATGATGTACAACTATGGAGACTGCTCTGAGCCCTCCCCCTTCTCTCTATCTCTCTGTCTCTGCCTCTCTCTGCCTATGTCAAAAACAACAAAATAAATCTTTAAAAAACAAAGAGATTTATTTTATTGTTTGAGAGAAGGTGAGAGAGAGAGAGAAAAGGAGGGAGGGCCCAGAGCAGTTTCCATAGTTGTACATCATTAGTTGTGACATGGTTCCACTCCACACAGGTGGATGTGGGGCTATGTGGGTAGGGACCAAACTGAGGGCCTCCCACATGGGAGGCGGGAACTTTTACCACTGAGCCATCCTGATGGGTACCAGTTGCACTGCAGTTCTGCACATGGGCCTGCATGAGCCAGAGCTGGAACTTGATCCCCAGCCCTTGCAGTTTCAAGGTAAGTGCTCAAACTGCTGAGCTATCCCAGCATCCCCTATTAATATATTTTTCCTAGAATAACATTAGAAACAAAATTACAGCCTCCTAGGGTTGCACATGACTTTTGGTAGTTGCCAAAAAGTGCTGTAACTTAGTAAAAAAAGGAAAATGGTATTTCTTGGTAAGTTTATGAATTCAACTTGATTTTTCCAACTCAACAATTTTATGGTGTTTTATACTACTTTTCTTATGGTAGGTATGAAGTTTCAGCAACTACATAGGCTTTAAACTGTAATCCCCAACACTGTAGACCTCTGTTATTTTGATTGCCTCATTTGTGGAATTATGTATTAAAGGATTATTTGGATGACTGAATGAAATAATGCCCATAAAATGCCTTAAAAATGTTTGGTAGGTAGAAAATGCATACTCAGTGTTGGCTATTATACATACAAAACTCATGATCATTTCCTCTTTCTTTGTAACTGCTCATCCCCAGGTCCATCAGGTGTGCTGCAGTCTGCCATGTTAGTACAACTCAATCTCACTCCTTGACTGTAGCTCATCTGGGCTGGTTTTCTGAAGAACTCTAGGCTGAATTACCTTATACAGATCTTAATTATTATTTTCTTTCTTTTAAGAAATAATTGGAAATAGTATATTATGAAAGTATGCTTTTTCACCAAAGTGAATTACTTTCAAGTCTGTGTACACCTTCTCCTGAAGATAAAAGAGATTTATCTGGCTTGGTTTAGTAAGGTGTCCACAGTTGGTTCAAGAAGTCACAATTCATGAGGTGGGGACAGGGACACAGAAAATTAAAACTGCCTAGTTTTGTGAATTAGAGATAAGAGGGTAGTTCCTTGAAGAAGAGGAGTCATTGTATACAAAGCAGGTAACCCAGAAAGTGTTTAGTACTAATCTATAAATAAAATAAATGATCCAGAGTGGAATTATTGATATTCTAGAGCAGCACAGTTCAATAGAACTTTCTGTGAGGACATAAATCCCCTTTATCAGTACTGTCAAAATACAGTCGCCACTAGCCATACATGACTTTTCAGTACTTGAAAAGTCACTAGTGCATCTGAAGAGCTGAAAAAATAATATTAATTTTATGTGATTTAAATTAAGTTAAATAGCCACACATGGTCAGCAGCTACCATATTGAATAGCACAATTTTAAAATTATTTATAAAACTATGTATCATACTTATTAAAACTTCAGAATTTATAATCAATCCTGGGTAAATTTGGTGTTTGCCATTATCTGAATAAATTCCAGTAAGTTACTTTAGTTATTCAAGCCTCAGTTTTTCAACAGAAAAGTGGAAATAATAATTCCTATTTTGGATAGTGCTATTCAAAGTGTGGTCTTCATATCAGTGTCTGCCAGTGAACTATTTGTTAAAGGTCATAAATTGGGAGTGATAAATAGAAACTTAAAAAAAAATTGACAGAATAGTTTTGACTCCAATATAATGTTGTATGATATTTAAAGTTTTCATTTATTCTATTTGTTTTTGTTGTATTTTATAGAAGTATCAATCTGCAAAGTTGTAAATAAAACACAGATAATACTTTTCCACAGATGATTTGAGACGTACTGTCTGAGATTTACTGTGAAAATGGAGGTACGGGGTATAGAATGATGTCTGTTGCATAGCAAGCAATTGGTGAATAGCTATTATTATGGATGTCAGTCTTGTTATTTTTTATGGTAGTAGAAGTAATTAGTCCATTGTATTGCTCAGAATCTAACACCATTGCTTGTTTCTGTGACTGGCTAACCATGTTTCTTTGAATAGCCATAAGGCACAAGAAATTAGAGTCACTATGAGTTAATAGCAATATATTTCACTCTAATGATTGATTGTACTTTTGACTGAAGAATGCGTGTTAATAATTTATGTAAGAAATAAAGTTTGTTACACTAAGTTCTTAATGAACAATATGTATTTTTTAAAGCATTGTTTTTGGGTTGTTTTTTTAATTTATTTTATTGTTTTTGACAGAGAGAAACAGAGAGAAGGGTGGGCCCCAAGAAGTCTCCATTCCGCATGGATTTGTTTCACACAGGTGGGTGGGGGCCGCACAAATCCTCAGCCCCCAGAGTTGCAAAGCAAACACTTACCCAGCTGAACCATCCTGACATCCCTGAACAATATGTATTTGAATGAATAGAAAGAATATTGTAATTGAAGTGGAACATAGAGGAATTTTAAGACAATAAAAATAGTTTGTATGGTACTATGTTGGTGGATAAATGTCAGACATTTGTCCAAACTCACAAAATATACAACAGGAGTGAACCCTGCTGTAAACGATGAACTTTGGGTAAATATAATGTGTCAATACAAGTTCATCAACTGTAACAAATGTACTACTCTGATGAGTAATGTTGATAATGGGGGAGGCTATGCATGTTTGGGGCAGGAGGTATGTGAGAAATCTCTGTATCTTCCTCTTAATTTTATGGTGAACTTAATACTTCTCTTAAAAAACAGTCTTTACAAAAAAAAAATAAAAGAAATTACATAAAATTTCTCACAATGAGGGAAAGAAAATGATTTTTAGCCTTTACTGCATTTGGGATTTACATGATTGTTTGATAATATAGTTTAAGAGCCACTGGGTACTAAGGCAATCCTACATATTGCATAAGAATATAATTTATGCTAAGATAAAAAAGGCAGGACTTACTACTAGGAATTACAAAGACCAATTATGTATTATTAATTTTAATTGTGTTTTATTAGAGAAATGTGTGCAGCTATTTTCTTTTCTTTTTCTTTAAGATTTTTTAATTTTATTGTTTTTGACAGACAGAGAGAGACTCAAAGACCCCAGAGAGAGACAGAGAGAAGGGGGAGGGCCCAGTGCAATCTCTGTAGTTGTGCGTCATCAGTTTTTGACATGGTTTCGGTCTACAGGGGCTGTGCTGGGCCATAACTGGGCTGGAGGCCTCCTGCATGGGAGGTATGCCCCATTGAGCTAGGGGCCAAACCGGGGGTGGGGCAAGAAAGGAACTAGGGGTCTCCTTCATGGGAAGCACACCCTGGATAAACTTATGGGTCTGCACAGGCCAGGGCTGGGATTCATTCCTCAGTCCCTGGGACTGCAAAGTGACTTAACCTACTGAGCCATCCTGGCTTCCCCAGCTATTTTCTTATTTTGAAGAATTTAAATGTTGAAAACATCATAGCAAATAATCAATATTAAAAACTTTTGTCCACACTGAGATACTGTGCATGAAAAATGCCTTAATTATTAATTAACCAATGTGTTATAACAATAAAAAAGATTGTTATAATTGTATAAATGAAAATATCTAATCAAAATGTTTTAAATACAAAACAGTCACTCAGCATATGTACTTACTAAAATTCTTAAGAAAAGAATCTTAGAAAATAAGATGCTGAAGTAACATAAATTGGATATTAAAAACATAAATGTAGCAAAACAACATATATAATTAATAGCCATAGCATCAAACTGAAATTATATTTAGAATTAAATAATCTTAATACTGTGAACAATGAAAGATGGAAAGAAACCAAAGCATTTATCTGAGACTTGTTGAAAATTCAGGAACAAACAATGGTAGAAGATGCCGAAGTTCAGTATGAAAGGACATTTGGAAAAGATGGTGTTTTTAAAATTAGCTGGTATTTAAAAATTAGAGATGGATTCATTGATTTGAAGCTGTACATGTGTATATTGTAATATGTTTAATCTGGATGACTTTCTTCTCCCTCTTCCACAACTTCCTCCTCCTTTTCCTCCTTTTTTTTTAAATTTTTAAAATCATCTATGGTTATTCAAGAACTAAGAATAATTCTTCTAAATAGTGTGTATGTGTATGTGTGTGTGTGTGTGTGTGTGTGTGCGCACACGTGCTCATGCACATGATTGTTGGTGCACATGCAGAACGGCAGTTTAAAAAGTCTAATGGGGATGCCGGGATAGCTCAACAGGTTGAGCGCTTGCCTTGCAACTAGAAGGTCTGGAGATTGAACCCATATGCTGAACTGCCTCCAGTTTAGTTTCTACCCCATGTGGACCCACATCCACCTGTGTGGAATGAAACTATGTCACAACTAATGATGTACAATTATGAACACTGCTTTGGGCCCTTCTCCCTCCTTTCTCTCTCTGTCTCTGTCTCTCTCTCTCACCTTCTCTCAAACAATAAAATAAATTAAAAAAATAAAAAGTTCAACAAATATTTCAAGTGGGGGATGCTGGGATGGCTCAGCGGGTTGAGCGCTCATCTTGTAGCCCTGGGGTCCGAGGACGAAATCCCGGCCCCAGCCCATTCAGAGCCATATGCTAAACTGGGGTGTGCCCCCATTTCAGTTCTCACCAGAGCGAGCTCAATACAGAAGGCCCCCAGCCTGGTTCCTGCCCTGCGCAGCCCTGTGTCCAACTGTGGAATAAAAGTATGTAGAAAACCAATGACATGCAACTAGGGAGACTGCTCTGGGCCCTTCCCCTTCTCTCTGTCTGTCTCTCTTTCTCTCTCTCTGTCAAAAACAATAAAAATAAGTCTTAAAAAAATATTTCAGTTGGTAGATAACATTCATTTGTAATATTCCTAATTCCTATTTCCTGTAATGAAACATTAATATTTAACTTTTATTTTATGTATTATATAGATGCCACAGTGATAATCTTCCCCAAAACATAAAAATAAAAGGAATAAGTAGAGTTTATTTGAAAGTAACATTTGCAATGATCACTAGTGGATTTGGATAGAGAATTGAGAAGTCATTAAGAAACATGGTGGCTTCCTGAGTCACTCTTGACAATAATCACATGGAGTGTTTTAATATATCTAAAGAAATAGTGACAAGTAGATGCCTCTGAGATTGTGGATTCGGAGTATAAATCATCCAGGAATGCAAAGAAAAGAAGCCATATTGGCACAAGTTGGCACTGGGCATCAAAGCATGATTTGTTAGTGAGGAGTGGGCTGGTGCTCTGTGGGTCTTGTGAGTCTCCATCTGCCACACAGACGGAAATTTTGCTCTGGTGAAACAGGGCACATCAGGCTCTCAAAACACAATGTCATTAAACATTAGAATCAAGTAACTGACTTCTCTTATTCTGATTCCAATCTCACCAAGCAGTCTTCTGCTTATTTGGCTTTGTTTGTAGTTTATCTACGGGAGGATGTGCTGATGACTGACTCTAGTTCACTTGATCATTCATTTTAGACTGGAATTCTGATATATTAATCTTTTACCCTGGGTTATCTCAAGTCCATCCCTATGAAATAGACTCACAGAGAGCTAACAAAATTAGATTTTTTTTTTTTAAAGATTTATTTATTTATTTTTTTGACAGAGTCAGAGAGACAGAGACAGACAGAGAGAACGGGGAGGGCCCAGAGCAGTCTCCATAGCTGTACAGTCATCAGTTTTTCAACATGGTTTTGTTCCACACAGGTGGGCGGGGGCCGCACAGGGCGGGAACTGGGCTGGTGGCCTCCCGCTTGGGAGGCATAGCTTCTCAAGCCAGGGTCCAAACCGGGGGCCAAGAACCAAACTGGGGGCCTCCTGCATGGGAAGCACACCCCAGTTCAGCATATGGGTCCACACGGGCAGGGGCCGGGATTCGATCCTCGGTCCCCGGGGCTTCAAAGTGAACACTTAACCCGCTGAGCCATCCCGGCCTCCCCTAACAAAACTAGATTTCTTACCTTGTCATGCTGAGGAGCAGCTCACAGATGGTGGTGAATCCATGGAGTAGTAGTGTCACTGTTATAGAATGCTCTTGACTGTCTGCCAACATTTCCCAAATAATAGCTGTTTGTATTCCCTGAACCAAATGTTCATAATGGTCAATGAGCCACAGTGGTTTAGATTTCAGCAATAGGGGGTCCTCAATAATTATATGATTGCTTGATTTATTTTCCTACTCTAGCTATTGCCTCAAAATGATCCAGATAATACTATTTTAGAAATTACAAAAGGAGAATGTGAAGATACGAGTTACCTGAGAGCTGGAAATAGAAAATTTGAGAAGTAGAAATAAAGAGAGGGTGTAGTTGGAGTGAAGCTGGCATCCTCATGATACCTGTTTCACATACTGTTTTTCCCTGTACGAACTGCTCCAGCGTCATCTCTTCCCCAGTATCTTCGTTTTCTTCTATTACTGAGAATAAGGAAATGCTGAGAAGCATACTCTGAGAAACATCTGAAGACAGAGTTCTGGCAAAATTAATAGTAGTATCCAGAAAACAGGTTAAATAACAGAGAGAAAACTGATGGAGGCAAAACCATAGGAAAGGAAAGTTGTATTATTTTATTAAGGTAATATTTCACTGTTTTTACATATGGAGTTAGGAGCTGTTAATCATAATCTTTAGTTAGCAGCTAGTAGACTTTAAGGGATATACAGGAAAAGATCAGACTGAAAAGTAAAACTGGTAACAATAAAATTTTTATTAGATTTCATAACTGCAAGTTGTATCAATGCATAATACTTACCATATAATAGAATAATACCTACTATATTCACCAAACTTAAATTTATAGACATTCAAAGAAGTTTCTTAAACTCAACCACATATTCCTAAAGTGTGATTTGTACAAACTGAGGAATACAAACAATGTGCTAATCCTAAACAACAAAAGCAAGATCTAGTTTAGGTGACAGATGATACTGCATCCAAACTGCAATATGAGTGACAGAAGAGAGCTTTATTACCAGCTAATGATTTCTAATCTAAATACTACGAGGTAGTAAAATTTATGATTCCATCCAAACATTGACTATAAAACAGGGTTCATATTAAAAGTAAAATTATATCATGCCTCAAGAATGTTAAATAAATCAGCCTATAATTAATTGATTTATTAATTCCTATAGCAAATATTTATTGAGAGCTCATTGGTGCAAGGTACTGGGCAGGGGTAAATACAGCATAATCTCTATACTTTTAGAGTTTATATTCTAATGGGAAATACAGAAAAGTACCCCAGCAATTAGACTATGGTGCAAATAAAGGGTAAGTACTGGTGAAAATTCTGACTGCTTTGTAAGTACATAGAAGTACCTAACCCAGACATAGATAAGGTGCTAAAAAAGTTTTTCTGAAAACACTGAAGACTAATTTGAAATTTAATGACAAGAGGAAGGTGGGTGGGACTCAGTTCTTGATAGAAGGAATAATATGGACAAAGGTTTGGAAGTCTTTTGAGAAAAATTGTTCAACATGTCCAGATTGTTGTGTATAAGATTATAGAGGTAAACAGGGTCAATGTAACCATGAAAGTGTTTGTATTCCATGTTTGGTTCTTTAGACTTTATCTGGAAGACTATTAAAACATTTTTTAAAATATTACAAATATTTGAGACACACAAGCACAATAATATAAATAATATGTATATGTGTCACTGAACTTAAGAAATATGACATAAATACCCTTTTAAAAAGGGGGAAATCCAAAAATCAAAACATACTTAATACAAACACACATGATGGAATATCCTTATATATCCCTGTATGTATTACATGATATTGAGTTGACTCTGACACCTGGTAGCCTTATGAATGAATGATGTCCACAATGTCTTGTCCTCAACAACCACAACCCCCCTGCCCCCCACCTTCCCAGCTCCTGTAGACTCATACCTATGGCTTCTTTTATGGAGTCGATCCATCTCATATTTTGTCTTCCTCTTTTCCTTCTGTCTGCTATTTTTTCTAGCATTACTGTCTTTTTCAGAGAATTCTGCATTCTCATGACATGCCTAAAATAGGACAGCTTCAGTTTAATCATTTTTGTCTCTAGCGATGTTTCAGGTATAGTTTGCTCTAGGACCTACTCACTTGTTTGTTTTTCTGGAACCCTCTAACATCATATGTTAAATAGATTTTTTTTGTTCCCATTAGCCTTCTTCACTGTCCAACTTTTGCATCTTTACATAGTAATTGGGAGTGTGAGAGTGGGGATGATCTTAGCCTTGGTGTCTAATAACACATCTTCGCTCTTTGTGACCTTTCTTAATTCATCTATTGCTGCCCTTCTGAGTCTCAACCTGCTCTTGATTTCTTGGCAGCAGTTTCCATTTGAATTGATAACTGAACCAAGGTAACATTGCCTTTGTTAAAAGTTGTGAATTTCTTGTCTAGTTATGATTTTTTGTTTTGACAGAGAGAGGCAGAGAGAGAGAGAGAGAGAGAGAGAGAGAGAGAGAGAGAGAGAGAGAGAGAAGGGGGAGGGCCCAGAGCAGCCTCCATAGTTGCATATCATTGGTTTTCGACATAGTTTCATTCCACATAGGTGGGCACAGGGCTGTGCAGGGCAGGAACCAGGCCTGGGACTTCCAAATGGGCCCCAGCAAGAACTGAACTGGGGGCACACCCCACTTCAGGGTATGGGCCTGCACGGGCTGGGGCTGGGATTCGATCCTAAGACCCCAGGGCTACAAAGTGAGTGCTCAACCCTCTGAGCCATCCCAGCATCACCTGTAGTCATGATTTTTGTCTTCTCTTCTTTAATCTTATAGATGAATAGGTAATTGATAGCATTTTTTTTCCCTTCATATTCTATAGAAGCCACTATCTTGAATTTGATCTTGTTTCTATACATTTGGTTTTGCACTTTGTCTTTACATATGTAATTCTAAATAACACAAACAAATAGTTGAAGCATGAATAAAGTTGACCAGTTAAATTTGAATTTCAGATAAAAAAACAATTTTTTAAATATATGTATGTTCCAAATGTTAAATGGATATTTGTAATACTGGCAATATTATAGTATGCAATATTTGGGACATATATTAAACATAGTTTAACCTGAAATTCAGATTTAACTGGATGTCCTGTAATTTTATTTGATAAATCTGGAATTCCAGGGTTTGAGTTGATGTGGTTGTTCTGCATATGCATGCATGAGTGGAATATAAGAGCTAGAGATAACATTTTGTAGGAAGTTTCAAGTGACAGTAGCCTGAATTCAAGGATGGCCAGCGTAAAATTAAGAGAAATGGTTCACTTTTAGACTTACATGGGAGTTAGAAATGTCAAGGTTTTGGTGACTGGTTAAATGTGGAACAATGGGAGATGGAGGAGTTAAGACTAATGAAAATGATATATACAGTCTTGGCCAGTGGGGTTGCTGGTGGAGATAAATTCCATATTGGACATGTCCACTTGGATGCTCTCTTGAGGACTATTTGGGCTAATCGGTATAGTACGTAGTTGGATGTATTCTGGGCAATAAAGTAATTTAAAATAAAACAGAACCAGGAAAACATGGACATAAGTACTGACCCTTATCCATCTATGTCATTTAATCTCTTACATATCTATCATGTCTTCTTCACTTCTTCTTTCACTGAAAAACCCATTTATGATTGTGCTCTATCTTTTGTTCCAAGACTTTGTGATCTAAAAATAATTTCATTTATAAATGTTGTACCCTATCTTTTCTCTTTCACCTCGTATTGACTAGTCCTTTCACTATGCTCCTGGCATTCCCCCCACCAAATCTGTGTGTTTTATCTGTCTTCGAGGAATAGCTTCCTTCTGGAACTTCCACAGCTATTGACTCTAAGTTTCCTTGGCAACCTCTTCTTCTCTTTTTTTCTGGTTAATCAAAATGTTACTAAATCACTAATAATCACTCATCAGAAATAGTAGAAGAAAAGAAAAGTGCCCAGCATTGTCTCAGAGAAAGGAAGTGGGCAGATTTAGAAAAAAACAGAAAAATACCGAGACCTAGTGAGATGGATATAAAATATGTGAAGAAGGTACTGATTTACATGGTTTGTTGTTTTCATTTTTTGAGTGCACTGTTAGGAGAGTTGTCATAGGATGTTCAAGATGATAATTTCATTACCCAAACAGCTATATTATTTATCTGGCTGAAATTCTCCTAGGCCTTGCTCAACAAATATAGATTGTAGAAAATCATATTCTAGATTATTGTAAAAATATGAAACACAAACCTCTAGAGAGAAAGGGAAAAAAGGTATAGACTAAATTTGCTCTAATGTTTACATTAGAAATATATTAGTATACAATATAAGGAGAATTTAGTAAAATTAGTAACTACCAATCTTAATTTTGGGTCTCTTGACAGATTTATAAAATATAACCAGTTAAATTATATTATTTTGTACAATACATTCTATATTTCATGTTGTGATACTATTGCTTTTAGTAAATGAAGACACCAGGATGGGGATTAGGTGCTTTGTCTAAAGCTAATACAGGATCATACATTTCTGCTAAAATTCAGAATATTCGTTCTTAGAACTAAGCTTAATTTTCTAGTCTTTGTTGTGTATTAGTTTACAGTAAAATGTTTAACAAAATCCTCATTAGAAAAAGTTGAAAGACACCCTAATCAGAAGGTACTTCCTTCTGCTATTTGAGTGCTAGTCTGCAGGACCAGAGCATCATCTATTATTATAATTAAATAATTGAGTTATATAGTTGACTTGTTGGATTGAATTCCATATTAGTAACATTTTAATAAAAAGTTAAATGTGTTCTTTGGCAGTGAAGCTATTTACTCATAACATTGATATAATTGAAAATTACAATGTTACGTCATATGTAGTCCAAGACACAGATAACAGGCACTTCTTTTTTCCAAGTAAAATTTTGCTTTAAATCTGTGGGTCCAGTACTTTTCCTGACTGTTCTTGTGCTGTGTCTCCATCATCTTTGTCACCTCACTCTCATTATGGAATAGGTTTTCAGTTTGGAGAGCCTAGCCCCACCCACTCAGAAGTGAGACCTGGCTGGGCACAGCTGATGGGGGTTATCTCCACACAGGGATTTGTTCAGGTAACTCAGGCCTGAGCCAATCAACACTTTTCTGGACACAAGGATTGGACAGGATCCCTGTATGAATCGTCAAGCACCAGACTTCTGTAGTTGCTGGCCATCGTTCTGGATCTGAAGCAGGAAGCAAAGAGCCTGATACCACTGGCAGCCATACTGTATCCTTGTTAGCAGCTGGCCTTTCGAGGATGCTCCAAACATGGGGAGGCTCACTGAGAGTCACCAAGAAACTAACGTGTGGTATGGAGGGGGCAACTCTTTATTTATTTATTTATTTATTTATTTTTTGTGGAGGGGTCACTCTTAAAGACATCTCTTCACCTTCCTGTTAAGTAAGTCAATAAATTCCTTTAGTTTAAGCCAGTTTCAACTGAATTTACTGTCACTTTTAAATTTAAAAAATCCAAAATGATATAGCTACTCTTGGGCCTCACATAAGAATTCAAGATAGTAGTAAACTTCAGTGTAATCACATTGGGATTATTTAAATTTATTTAGTGTCTTGTCACTTAGTTTATAGTTCTCTTGGTACATTTGTAGGTGCTTTGGGGTTTTATGTTCTAATTGATTGAATAACTATACAGCTGTTTATTATTCATATTAAGCATTCGTTACTTTACTATCTGTAAGGTGCTATGTATACAACTGTGGTAAGCAGTGCCAGTACTCAGAGAACTCAAAAGACTAGTTAAGGAGACAGAAAAGAATCTCAAAGAGGCATGCAAAAGTCAAAACGGGAAATCAGAAAGAAGGCAAAGGAGGGACCCCTAATTCAGAACGGTGGGGTGTTGGATAGGAGAGAAGGAGAGGAAAGGGCAGGTGTCATTAAAGATGCCTATGAAGGAGTGGCTAACTTTTGTTGGGACCTCTGGCAGTATGGTAAAGGCTAGGGACTTATTTTCAGAACAGTGTTTTTACATACATACAATACCATGGACTACAAAGGTAATATGGTGTATTAAAATAACTATTGAACATTCTTTAGAGATTTATTTTATTATTTGAGGGAAGGTGAGAGAGGGGGTCTCTCACCTTCCCTCAAATAACAGTCTCCATAGCTATACATCATTAGTTGTGATATGGTTTCATTCCTCACAGTTGGATGTGGGGCCACGTGGGGTGGTAACTGAATCAGGGGCCTGTCACATAGGAGGTGAGAACTTTGCCCTTGAGCTATCTTGGCAGTTCCCAGTTGCACTGCAATTCAGCATATGAGGTTTGCACAGGCCAGGACCAGGAATTGAACCCCAGACTTCGTGATTGTGAGGCAAGTGCTCAACTACTGAGCTCTCCTGGCCTCCCCTGAAATATTTTTAAAAACAAATTAGTGATATAGTAATATACAAGTATGTGCTTCTTTATTAGCTCATTAAAGAATAAGATCTAGTGGTGGGCATAATTACTAACATAATTTTGAGGTAGTGATGAATGCACATGATATTTTGAGTTAACCTACAGCAACTGTAATTTAATACAGAAATATCTGGGGTTTCTTTTGGTTGCAAAAGCATAAGAATTGCTAACACTATTGTGGTTTGTGGACTGCAAGTGCATTCATAATAGAAGGACATGCTAAATTTTATTTCGAGGCTTAGTTTGATGTGATTTCTGGGACCCCTAAATTCTATACCAAGTTTAAAAAAAATCTTGTGCGAAGAATAATATTTGAACTAATTTTAGACAGATTGATGGAGGTATCTTGGTGAATGAAATAGAAATGAGTTTGGGACATATGGAATGGCATGTGCAAAGGAATGGATGCAGGAAAGGCTAAAGGACTGTCAGATTGCTTTGTTTAGAATGAAGAATCACTTTGGCGTTGTGATAGCAGGCAAAGCTGGAAAGACTGGAAAACTATGTCTTTGGGATATAGGTTGATAAGGGTGATTAAAAGTGATTTTGTCTTCACTGTGCTTGAAATCCTTTGCAAACTCAACATTGTCTATATACACAGTCCAAACTTTGTACAGTTGTTCGTAATCTAGCTCAAGCTTTACTTTCTGGTCACATTTACCATCACTTTTCCTGTCACATACTATGCGCCAATGATTCTCAAATATCATGCTTTATTTATACATAGTATTATTTTTACTTATCTTCATCAGCTGGATGACCATTTCCTGTGACTCAGTTGCCTCATCTGTAAAATGGGGACTGTAACCTACTTCATAGATCTGTTGTGCGGATTAAATAAACTAATTATTGAAACTTGTTTGGAACAGTGCTTAACACATGGAAAGCTCTCAATAAATGAGAGCTGTTATTACCTATATTTTTTCCCCTTGCCCAATTGGCCAACTTTTACATTCTTTAAACCCCAGTCTGTACATTATTTCTTTCAGAAAATTTTTCTGATCACCTGACTTTCATTTCTTCCAGATAAAATTAATAATTTTTTCTTTATTATATTAGGATCTCATAATTTAAATTCTTGTATTTTTTACAATGTATTTTAATCTTATATATATATCATTTCCCCCTATTCTACTATGGAACTCTTAAAAGTAAGGGCTAAATGTTATTTTTGAAATCTAAAGTTTTTTATTTTATTCAGAGGATATTTAGGAGTTTCCACATCTGTCCATGAGTGGCAGTCAATAATAAGGTACTTTTAAACTCTGCATCCAGGGGAAGCTGGGATGGCTCAGCGGGTTAAGTGCTCTCTTTGCAGCCCTGGAGCCTGAGGATCAAATCCTGGGCCCGGCCCAGGTGGACCCATATGCTGAACTGAGCTGTGCCCCCAGTTCAGTTCTTGCTGGGGTCTATGCAGGAGGCTCCCAGCCTAGTTCCTGCCCTGCGCAGCCCCTCGCCCATCTGTGGAGTGAAACTATATGGAAAACTGATGCTGTCAACTATGGGGACTGCTCTGGGCCCTCCTCCCTCTCTCTGCCTGTCTCTCTGTCAAAAACAATAAAAACAAATCTTTAAGAAAAAAAAAAACACAACTTAAATTCTGAATCCAGTGATAAGATACTTCAGAGACATAATGGTAGAATATTTGGTATAGGTTTTTGATAATAATAGGATGCTGGCCACTCTTCCTTTACGCATTGTTTATATATTGGTATTTTCAAGGTTCTTTTCTAGACTGCATATTAATTTCTCATTACACACTCACTTGAGGAACTCAATGACTTTTTTGTGTGTGGCATTAATTACTGTGTAATGAGAACTCTTGAATCTTAACCCAGATCTGCCTCTTAATGTTCATTTAAAAATATCCAAAACATAAACCCTCTAACTCCTGGGTGAGCAATATGACCTTCAATTCAGTATGCCAAAACTGAATCCATTTTTACAAAATCTCTTAAATCCTCTCCAGCCTCAGCCTTACTAATTAGGTTCATGCTTTCATTATCTCTTCTCACCTGCATTACTGTATACTTTAAAATATTTATTTATTTTTTATTAAAAAGTAATATTGTGTCATTGTAAAAAAGAAATTCAAGCAATGCAGGGAATATGTGATTTAGCAATTGCATCTTCTAGAGATAACCACTCTTCACCCTATGTGATGTATATATTCTACCAGACTTTTACATCCAATATTAACACTATTATTTGTTTTGTGCAGCAATCTCTCAGTTTCCTTGTCTCTAGAGTAGTTCCCTTGCAATCAATTCTCAATACATACTTTTCCAAAGTGTAAGTGAGTGACTTTTCTAAGAGGTAAGTCTCATCATGCTATTCCCCTGTTTAACATCCCTGAATGGCTATACATTTCTTTTAGGATAAAGTCTGTGCTTTTAAGATGACATACAAAGTTCTGTATGATCTGGCCCCTTTCTATTTCTCTAGCCCTGCAGTCAGACTTGACTGTACTGATTTCAGCTTTGAGGCATTTGGCAAGTTTTTTCAACTGTCAAATGAAGATACTTATCACAAGAAGATAACAGCATACTGCCTGGCTTAGGGTTAACAATAAATATTGGCCATTGTGTAAGAACAAAATGTTCTTGTATATATGTGTTCAGTCTCTCTTGCTTTTTGAGTAGGATCCTTTGAGGTGCTGAATGGGTAATGCTTAGCAGAATTGGAACAATCCCCAGTCCCCAACAAAAAAGAAAGAAAAGGAAGAAGGGAAGAAAGAGATTGATTTGAATACTGGTAGATTCGAAAGAAGATGGGAGGTGAAACCTGAGTGGCAGGGGAGGATGAAGTTCCCACAGCGTCCTTAATTATTATGAGGTGTTTATTTTTTGTTTGTTGTTGTTGTTTGTTTTTTTGCGGAGAGACAAAGGTGGTAATAAAGTTTAAGACCAGATTTGAAAGCAGCTGTCAGAGTAAATGCGACTTCAAAGAGATAAATAGGTTAAGATCTTTAGGACATTTGGCACTTCCCTCCTCTCCATTTCTCCACAGCTTTAATTATTTTGTCAAGACTTTATGGATATCAGACTTACGTGTTTTTCTTTTTAGAATTTAACACTGAGTTGAGGTTGGTCATGAACTAGTCCAGTGATATTCCAGTTACACAACTATTATTTGCCATCCTTCAGAGTCCACTCCACATACTTAAACTCAGATGCTTGCCAGAAATGGATTAACAAATATTTGAGTGACCTCCCCTCTCTCTTTCTGCTGAATGACTTGTTTTCCAAGGTCAGCCCCTAAACTTTTCTATGGTGACTTATCTGCCACTTCCATACTAAAATTTGTCTCTTGTTTTGTGCAACCCATCTCCCCGCATCCACTTCATTCCTTACGCAGTTGAATATTGTACGCAATTGTTGGACTGTCATTTCTCCTTCACTGCTATTTTTTGAGTCAGGGGTGATATTTTTATAAACCTACTAGTTCAGTGTATGACACGAAGTAAATGCTTAGTAAATGTTTACTGAGTGACTGCCTTGTGCATCTCAGTGACATCACATCCTGCCTCCCGGGGCGTCAGTGTGCACTTCTCGGTGGGAGGCCCAGAGGTCGGAGGGTTAAAGTCGTGTATAGATGCATCCAATATCTAAACGCAGGCAGTTTCAGAACCTCCACGAGAAGCACCGCCCCAGGCAGTACCGAGTCTCGGCCTTCTCACTCACAGGACTCACAGACCCCACCCTCGAGCGGAAACACGTTGCCAGGCAGGTGAGGGCGCTCCACTACTCTCAGGGCATACAAGGTGCGGAGGAGGGTGCTGGAAGCTCACTTATCGCGGTGTTTCCTCCCTTCTTCCTCCCGAGGGAGCTCTCGTGAGAAAAGCCAGGGGAAGATGGCAGTGCCCTGTTTTTCGGGGTGAGACACTGGCGGCCGCTCCGGCGGCGTCGGCGGGGACAGGGATCCTGCTGTCCTGGGCACTTGAGCTCCAGCTCCCCCGAGCGAGCGCGTGACCCTTTGTGCCTAGACGAGAGCCGGCTCTTCTTCCTCCGGGAGATGCGTTCGCTCCAGGCTCGGGGGCTCTTCGGGAGTTCATGCTGCGAAAGAGCCTTCTGGTCACCGCACTAATTGCCGTGTGCCACCGCAGAGCTAGTTCCGTCGCCGGCGGTGAGCCTCCCGGATTTCTTTTCAGCCCCTGGCGGCAATGACCGGGGAGAAGATCCGCTCACTGCGGAGGGACCACAAGCCCAGCAAAGAAGAAGGAGACCTGCTGGAGCCCGGGGATGAGGAAGCGGCGGCTGCCCTCGGTGGCACCTTTACCGGAGGCAGGATTGGAACAGGCGGCAGCGGCAAGGTTGGCAAAGCCTGTCATAAGATCTTCAGTAACCATCATCACCGGCTGCAACTGAAGACAGCTCCGGCCTCCTCCAATCCCCCCGGCGCCCCGGCCCTGCCGCTGCACAATTCCTCCGTAACCACCACCTCCCAGTCCCAGACTCTTCTAGCGGGCACCAACCCCATTGCTGTCGTTGCAGATGGAGGCAGTTGCCCCGCACACTACCCGGTGCACGAGTGCGTCTTCAAGGGGGATGTGAGGAGGCTGTCCTCTCTCATCCGCACGCACAATATCGGGCAGAAAGATAATCACGGTGAGGAGTGCTCGCCCCTCTCCACCTCTCCTTCCCCAAACCTAGGATGTGCCAGGCTTCTGGAATCCTAGGCTCCGCTCCAGAAAAACCCTTCTTTTCTCATCTTTGTCCATCATCCAGGCCTAATGCCCAGATCATGACGGATTCAGTGGTCAGGGCATTGGTTCTTGTGGGTGCAGAGGAATATTTCCTCCTTGCCCACTTCAAAGTTTCCTTTGAGAAGCTGTTTTATTTTTGAAACAGGACTTAAATATGTGTTGAGTCTTGATTATAAGACATTTTAGGTTACCTCTCATTTCAACCTGACTTTCTTCCTTTGTTTATAGAACTATATTTATTTTCTTTTTCCACTTCCTACCTTGGGATTTTGAATTCAGACATGCATATTGCATGCATATTGCCCACCTGCCTTCATTACCGCTGGCTACAGATCCAAACGAGTGCAACTATGGTAGTTGTGATTGCTACCTCCTATCAGCTTGTCTCCCTCCCCCTCCTCTCCCCCCTCCCCCGCCCCCTCCTGCTTTTAGACAACTTACTTTGATATAGAAGGTCTACATTTTGCTTTAAGATGACATATAGAATGCTCTGATTTCTGGAAGCCACACAATACAGATTTGTTGGCATTTGATACCTGGAGCAAGTAAAGTGACTTCTGAGTAGCTAAAATTTTGTTGGGAGTACAATTTTGAGTTTTGCTTGTTTTACATAAGTAATTACTAATACTGTAGTAATGTTTCATCTTGATGACAGTGTAAATAGTACTGTGGTTTTTTATAGTAACTTTATCATAGCCTATATGAGAAAATTGAGTAGCATTTGTTGTACAAAGACAGTATTTCTACTTTTTGCCTTATCTTAACTCATCAGCTGAATTATTTATTTCTTTAGCTTTATAAACGAAATGTGATTGAATTGACTTTTGAGCAGCAGTAAATTTATTAATGAAAACTAATATAAATACTGATATTTTCAACATTTCAAAGACAGGCTATTTTAAATTGAGTTGTTGGAAAATGTTGATAGCTCTGCTTTGAACTGAACTGAACATGACTATCGCTTACATTCAGTTAGAACACACTCAACTCTGCTCAAAATAATGTAACAGATTAATGAAATGCTTGTGGAATAAGCTCCCTTCGTTGCACTCTAGGCTTCTTATCTAAAATTAGGGCAAAAATGAGTTTAAAAGTAAGATTTCTCTTAGGTTGTATAATTTTCTCACAGCTACACTTGTATTCTGAATGTATAGTATTGTAATAATATCACTTCCTATTATTTATCATAAATCAGATCCCCCCATATGTTCCAGAAAACTGTACCCAGTTTTTCACCCCTACAGTTTATTTAATTTACAGTTGTTGCATCATACATAATACTGTTTATTGATGGTAATTCTTTCTGGGAAAGAGATTTTGGTGGGAGATGTGTTGTAGCTTCAGGTTATTAGTTAATTATGAGGAAGTTTTTTATATTTGGTCTTAGTAGTATATGTTTTATTTTATGGCCATTGCCTTTGTAAGTAATAGCCCTAAAAACAGGTAAAAGTTTTCTTTTGAGAGTTAATTTCCTTTGAAAGAAGAGATAGATGAATATGACTGACAAAGTATGATAGTATAATATGTTAGAACTGATTTTCGTGGCTGACCACAGAAGGTATTGAATTGCAGGATTATTAGGCTTCCATTTACTACAGTTCAACATTTAGGAGTTGGTTTGTTAAAGTCCAAATTCTGTTCAAAGTAATTAGAAGCCTAAATACCCTTACCCTCTTATCCTTAACTTACTGAAATTCATTTTTTAAATTGCCTGATTTACCAAATGTTTGTATTTAGCTGCTCTTATATTGCTGATATTTCTGGTTGTTGTAACCAGTGTTTCACATAACTGTGGTAAGTGTAATTGTTTTACCCCTGCAATATATGTTATTCTTACATCCTGAAGTGATGTCTCCTAGGGAGAGTAGCTTGTGTTTAATATGCTAACAAATATCTTCCCCGTTTTCCCTGTAGCTGCATAATTTCCCCATTATTTTACATTACTTTTACTCTTTCTCATTTAGTAATCTGAATACTTTATTTAGATTATTTTGGACGATTTCTCCTTTCAAATGACAAAAAAATAAGTGCTTTTTTAGTCACCCAAACAAAAACAAGCAATGTATTACATTTGGATTGTTATAACATGGTAAGTTCATAGCAGAATCATATACTCATACAGGTACATAGCAGAGTACATGACATATTACATCATGACATATTACATCATGTCATGTAGTTTCATATTCATTGTAGAGATTCCTTCCACAACATTATGATGATGATTGTCATCGTCTTAGATACAATTTGAGTGTGTCAGCACTATGCTAAATGTTTACATACATTACCATATTTAATTCCACAATAACCCTGTGAAGCAGATAGTTTTCTCCTTATTTTAAACTGATAAGAATAGATACTACACTTGATCTTAGCCAAAAGGCTGAGAAGTGATTATATCCTTATTTCAAAGGTGGGAAAAGTGAAGCCTAGAAACGTAAGGAAACATTTCTAAAGTTGCATATTTACAATAGGGTGCAAAGCTGGGAATGAACTAATAGCTAGGACCCCAAAGACAGTGGTCAACCTCTTTGTAAATATTTCTTTTGATCAGGAATCATTATATTGCAAAGAAGGCAGTTCTAATAATGTGTATATGACAGTTTAGAGTAAAGTTTTTTAATATATATTTACTCATTTACTCCTTATGGTCGCCTTGTCAAGAGATTCTTTCATTGGACAGCTCTCAAGAGTTTTTCTGTAGAGTCTAAATCTTTCACTCTTTTTTGTTCTGTCTTTTTTATTTAATGACACAGATAAATGGGCTACCTTGTTCACACGATAGCCCTTCAGATATTTGACAAGAGCTATCATGTTCTTATCTTCAAGTAAACATTCCTAACTTCTGTATTCATTCTTCATATAACATGACTTACAAAGTGCTTAGAGTGGTCCCTGAAACATAGTAAATACTGTGTGTTAAATAAGTAAATGAAAAAAAAATATATATTTTTTTTTAGTTGTTAAATTTATTGGGGTGACATTGATTGGTAACAATTAGATAGTTTCCGGATGTACAAGTCCATATCACATCACCCACACAAGGAATACTACTCCGTGATAAGAAAAGATGAAATAGTCATTTGTGACAACAAGATGGACCAAGAGACCACCTTATTAAGCGAAATAGGTCAGACTGAATGAATCAGGAAACATGACCTCACTTGCAGGTGGAATATAAAACTGAAAATCTTAATAATCTTTTAGTGAAACTCTAGTTTGTTAATTCTTTCCTTTGAGGATGGTGCCCAGACTAACCTTACTGCTAGAGCTATAGTAGCCTCATAAGCAAAGACAATAAGGTAATTATATTTATTTTTCTAAGCAATAAACATTCAGTAATGTTTGTTACTAAAACACACTTATAAAGTAATGTGGTGCAAATTATGTTAATTTTTTAATATTGTAATTTCTCAAGTGATTGGCTGTTTTACCAGTCTATCCAGTCTGTTTTTTTTTTTTTAAGATTTATTTTTATTGGTTTTTGACAGACAGAGAGAAAGAGACAGAGAGAAGGGGGAGGGCCCAGAGCAGTCTCCATAGTTGACAGCATTAGTTTTCCACATAGTTTCACTCCACAGGTGGGCATGGGGCTGTGCAGGGCAGGAACTGGGCCGGGGGTTCCCACATAGGCTCCGGCAAGAACCGAACCCCGGGCACACCCCAGTTCAGCATATGGGTCCACACGGACCAGAGCTGGGACTTGATCCCTGGTCTCTGGGGCTGCAAAGCAAGCGCTCAACCCGCTGAGCCATCCCAGCTTACCCAGTCTATCCATTCTTGCATTTATATTTTTTTAACCTCAAAAGAGGACTTTACATTTATTAAATTTTATTGTTAGTTTTAATTCTTTATCCTATCTAGCTGGAAAATTTATTGAATCCTAATTTGGTCACTGTTTAGCTCACTATTCACATTAACTCTTTCAGGTTTCAGTGACCTCTGCCTTTAAAAACTATTTTTGGTGTGTATGTATATGTGTATTTACAAATTATTGTTAAATTGAATAAGAGCAAGGATAGAGCATTTTCTTTTGTGGTAAAATGTTGGTTGAGTATGACTTGCTTTTTCTGAACCATCAGTTATTTTGAGGAACATTGTATTTGGATCCAAACATATCTTTTGAAATATAAGTTAAATATACTAATAGCCATAACATGTATATACTGTGTTTGAATATGCCAAATGATTGTGATTCATCATATATTTAGTAACAGTAAAAAGATAAATTATGTAAGTATGCACAAATTTATTGAACTTTGTATCTTCGGTTTATCTTTAGTTGTATACCACTTTTTTTTTTTTAGTATAGAATTAAAGTTTAAGTCTAAGCATTTTTTCACATTGACTGTTAAGATATTTTTTGATTCATGTTTAGCCAAAGCATCATGGTGGCATGCTTTTTAAATAGGCTGACCAGATGTACCATTTTTAATGGGACAAAAAACAATGGTTCTGTCCCGTTTCAAACAGTATGGTCAGCCTTGTGTGACTGGTCTAAATTCAAGGTGCTAGTAGGTTGACCATACGTACTATTTAAAATAGGACAGTACCGTTGTTTTCTGTCCAATTTAAAAATTATGTCTGGTCAGCTTATTTTAAAAAATAATTGATGCTAATAATTTTTACTTCTTCACCTTTAGAACTGTGAATGTTTGTGAAGCATATGGAAGGGTTTCTTGATTTTGACTGCATTTTCTATTTGTTAAACTTGTAATTTTGTATCTTCTAATTGAGTTAAATATCCTTAGAAGTTAAGTACCTTCTTTTGGATGTTAGAAGCTTTTAGGTGCCAGCGTGATGAAAGACGTTGGATCCTTTTCTAAATTGTGAAAATTTTCTGATCTATTCTGAGAGATTTGACAGTTTCTAATGCCTTTAATTACATTGCCTAGCATGTGACAAGCCATATACACAGTTAATTTTTATTTTTACTGAGTTGTAGTGTGATCTTCTTGAAACTGTTTCACAGTGGTTAAAGATTTCAAATTTGAGTTAAAATTCAATTTAGAATGTTCCTGTCAATGCAGGTAACTCATTGAAGTGATAAGGACATGGTTAATGTGTAACATCTCTGGTAGCTGGCAGAGTTCTTCTGACAGAGATTGTAAAACATCTCAGTTTTAAGAAGATTAAAAATGTGTGTTTGAGAATTGAGGCAATAGGATAATCTGTTTAGTGTGCATGGTATATTTATTTTGACTTATTCTGTATAAATCTTTAAACTCCCATTTGATATTATTTTTTTAGCTTTGTTTTTGTCACTAAAATCTTCATGATAAGTGATGCAAGAGAATGATTAATACGTCTGTTTGAATAGTGGAGACTATAAAGCTAAATTTTGCATGGCAAAAAAAAAATCTTGAATTAAGCCTTAGGTGAACAATTTTAGGCAGGATGGTTAAACGCTAGTAGTTGTGTATCTGTTCTTGTGTTTTGCTGTCTTTTCTGAACTTTGTTTTTGAAAGGTAGATCTCATTTTCCCTTAGAAAAAAGTGGTTTCTGGTGGTCCAAGATAATCTATTAAATCGTTACACACGTTCAGTCTGTTTGAGGATGATTTGGTGGTTAACCCTGTCACTGTGCTTATCTTTTGGGTTGATTCACTTTATCTTAATGACTATATAAATATGAACTTCCACCTTTCACCTCTTCCCCCTTGTGCATCTCCAACAGAGTAAGACTGGCTTAAGTGGATGTGTTTCCTAATGGCATTATCCTTAACACTATAGAATGTGACCTACTACTTGCAATTGTGATTTGAACACATCTGCAGAGCTACCTTATAAGAGAGAGGGGGAAATCTCTTCTCCCTTTTCCTGCACTCATCTCCAGTAGGAATAGGAATTCTCACTTTCTACATTAGCACAAAAGGAAGTAGAAATGAGCAGCTTTGACAATGACGTGTCATGGGCATCCTCAGTGAAGTAGGAGAATTCTGGAGGGCTCATTGGAGAATTCAGTATGTTTGACCCAAGTTAGTGTCATTCTTTTTTTTTTAAGATTTATTTTTTTGTTTGTAGAAGAGAGAAAGAGAGGGAGACAGAGAAAGAGATGGGGAATGGGCCCAGAGCAGTCTCCATAGTTGTACTTTATTAGTTGTGACATAGTTTCATTTTACACAAGTAGATGTGGGGCCTCAAGTGATGGGAACTGAACCAGGGTGTGGGGTGTGGGTGAGGCTCCCTCATGGGATGTGAGAACCTTTGCCACCATCCTGGTGGTTACCAATTGTGCAGTAGTTCATCATATCTATTTGCATGGGTTGGGCCCAGGATTTCATCCCCCGACTTCATGGTTGCAAGGCAAGTAAGTGCTCAAGTTGCTGAGCCTTCCTGACATCCCTCAATGTCATTCTTAAGTCATGGAAATCTAATGGAAAGTGTCGTGTAATTGTCAGGATGCTGTGTGTTCTAGAAAATGAGTAGTTTCTCAAAAATTGGATGGGGGCTGGGCATGCAACCTATATGTTCCTGCTCATGTACGTTTATTTTGTTGGGGGAGAGATGAAAGGCTGGAGCCTGTAAAATTGAGCTAGGAAAAAAGGAAAAGGCCTTTATTTTCTACCTGAAGATTATGAATGGAGTTATCAGAATATGTGAGGTTGAACTGTGTGGTTTGGTTGAATTACATCTTTATTTATTTATTTATTTATTTATTTATTTATGAGAGAGAGAGAGAGAGAGAGAGAGAGAGAGAGAGAGAGAGAACTGAACTGGGGAAACTCCCCAGTTCAGCACATGGGTCCGCACGGCCGGGGCCGGGATTCGATCCTCAGTCCCCGGGGCTGCAAAGTGAGCACTTAACCCACTGAGCCATCCCGGCTTCCCCGAATTTCATCTATTTTTGAGCCTGTTACACTTATTGAAATCTCAAAGATTACCTGCAAGTATAGAAGGCCATTTTTTATGTTTGAAATCAGGTCTGAATGTGAGATCATGCTTCTCTACAAATTGTTTTAATGAAATTATACTATTTCTTAACTGCTGAAGTACAGTGATATCTACCTCTTAAAACATTGTAGTCTCAAATGGGAGACTGCACTTGAAAATATTTTACTCTGAAGGATTATGTAATAGTAGTACCCATTAAAATCAGCATCTTGCTCTCACTTTTGGTGTTAAGTATCTTCCAGCAGAAGACATTCTTGTTTTTGATATTTACTCAGGACTTTAATTGCAGTTTTATCTGATACTTGAATTTATATTGCCTGTCAGTATGTTAGGTTTATTATTTATTAGGTTAGGTTTATTAGACTCCCCTGTAAGGCATCTGTAGTCTGCTAGTGGTGTAACTCAGTTTATGATGCCATAAATATTCATCAGTCCTGTTAATGCATGATGTTTCTTATTCAGCACTGTATTGAATTCTTTTTTATTTTTTTTTGAACTGAACTGGGGGCCTCACCGCATTCGGGAAGCACACCCCAGTTCAGCATATGGGTCTGCCTGGGCTGGAGCCATATTCGATCCTCGGTCCTTGGGGCTTCAAAGCGAGTGCTTAACCTGCTGAGCCATTCCGGCTTTCCCTGTATTGAATTCTTTAAAATCATGCGTGCAGTCTTGCATATCCTTTTATGCATGCATATATATATAATATATATCTCCTTTGGTTGGCTTTCATAGAGAATCATGTGGAAACCTGCATTGTCCTGGGTGAAATGTTTTTTGGAGAGTAAAAACAGATTTAAATACTGTTCTAATGTTTCTTTGTTTGTTTGTTTTTTCTTTAAAGATTTATTTTATTGTTTTTGACAGGGACAGAGAAAGACAGAAAGGGGAGGGCCCAGAGCAGTCTCCATAGTTGTACATCATCCATCAGTTTTCGACATGGTTTTGTTACACACAGGTGGGCAGGGGCTGTGCAGGGCAGGAACTGGGCTGGGGCCTCCCACATGGGAGGCACGCCCTCTCCAACTAAGGGCCGGACCAGGGGATGAGAACCAAACTGGGGGCCTCCTGCATGGGAAGCACACCTCAGTTCAGCATATGGATCCACACTGGCCAGGGCTGGGATTCGATCCTCAGTCCCTGGGGTTGCAAAGTGAGCGCTTATCCCTCTGCGCCATCCCAGCTTCCCCCTAATGTTTCTTTATAGTGTTTTTCTTTTCTTTGTTAATTTATTCCTTTGTTTAACCCACGTATCCTGAGCTCCCAGTGTTTTAGTTCTTAGGGTCACAGCAGTGAACAAAAAGTTCCTGCTCTCATGGAACTTACATTTTAATAGGGGAAGATGATGAGTACCAGGGGACTCAAAAAACCCTGGAATTTATTTATAGAAAATTGTGTATTTATCCTTGTGTATTTAAACTTCAGTCACCTTCAAAGTACTCTCCGTTTGATGCCATACACCTGTAGAGATGCTTTATCCATTGCTCAAAACAGGTTTTAAAATCCTTTTTTTTTTCTTTTGTTGATAGTAAACCATGTTTAATGAATTGTGTAACATTTCTTTTTTTTTTTTTTTTATCGTTTTTGACAGAGAGAGAGAGATACAGAGACAGAGAGAGAACTGAACTGGGAGCACTCCCAAGTTTAGCACATGGGTCCGCACAGGCCGGGGCCAGGATTCTAACCTGGGTCCCAGCGCTGCAAAGCGAGCGCTTAACCCACTAAGCCATCCCGGCTTCCCCTCAAAACAGGTTTTCAAAGATTTATTTTTATTGTTTTTGACAGAGAGAGATACAGAGACAGAGAGAATGGGGAGGGCCTAGAGCAGTCTCCATAGTTGCACATCATTGCAGTCTCCATAGTTGTACATCATTGGTTTTTCTACATAGTTTCATTCCACAGGTGGGCGCGGGACTGCGTAGGGCAGGAACTGGGCTGGGGTCTCACCCCTGTGAGAACTGAACTGGGGGCACTCCTCATTTCAGCATATGGGTGTGCTTGGGCCAGGGCCGGGATTTGATCCTCGTCCCCAGGGCTGCAAAGTGAGTGCTTAATCCATTGAGCCATCCCAGCTTCCCCTCAAAACAGGTTTTGAACTAATGGATTTTGATGCCTTTTAGTGCTTCTGATGTTTTTTGTTTTACTTTTTCCACATCAGCAAAATGTTTCTCTTTGAGGACATTTTTCATCCAGAGAGACAAAAAAAAGTCACTTGGGGGTGGTGAAATTGGGTGACTAGGGAAGGTGGGGCATGGGGTTCGTGCTGTTTCTGGTCAAAAACTGTTGAACACTCAGCTCAGTGTGGGCAGGTACATTAATTATGCTGCACATTTTTCACGTAAATCATCCATCATGAAATGGGCAAACGTATTGAGTCTCCAGAAAAATTCACTGAAGCTGAATACAGCCTCTCACAACATCAGCAACTGGTACACTGATGCAGATGGGTTCCTAGAACACTAACCTACTTGGGAAGCCTATACGACAAGGGGCCTGCCCTACAGAAGATAATTGCATTTTTATTAACTCCCTTCATGTAATAAACCAGTAAATACAGATATATGGTAATGATAAATATAGAGTAAAATAAAGGAGGATGAGGAGTCTAGGGTAGGAGAGGTAGGTAATTATTTTATTGAGGTCAGGGAAAACATCAAAGATAAAAGAAATTTAAACATTTACCTAAATTAGGGAGCAGATTGCTGGCAGAGCAGACAGAGAATAGTAAATGCAAAGGTATAGTTTTCAAAGAATAAGAAGAAGACCAGTGTGGCTGGAACAAGGGTAAGAGTGGTAGGAAGTAGGAGATTTGAGAGGCAGCAGGAGGCGTAAGCATGTAGAACTTGTAGACCATTGTTAAGGATTTTGGCTTTTACTCTGAGCAACACGGAAAGTGATTGGAAGGTTTTGAGCAGAGGAGTAGCGTGATCTGATTTTGAAGACTCACTGACAGCTAGATGAAGCAGAAACTTGAATGGGCAAGGGTGCTCTTTTAATAAGTGAGGGTAGCTATGGCAATAAAGAGAAGGCAGAGCTGGATAGGAGTTGAAGATGGATGTATGTAATATGCTCATGTGTCAGTTTTAGCATGTTGTATATGTAGTACCATTCATGAGAAAATACAAAGATCCTCCCTCACTGCTTGCTTGGATGAAACTTAAGAAGTTATCTGTAGAAGCTGGAGCAGTGTTGGATTTAGTATTGTCATTTGCCACTTTGCTCCCTAGTTAGGGGCACATCAAGTTAGACTATTTTTGTAGTACAGTGCTCCCTCGCCACTTTGCGCTTCATGTTTTGCGGCTTCAGTGCTTCACGGGTTTTCCCAAAACATTCATCAAAAAATAAAAATGAGGGAAAAGCCGGGACGGCTCAGCGGGTTGAGCGCTCGCTTTGAGGCCATGAGGACCGAGGATCGAATCCCGGCTTCGGCCCAGGCAGGACCCACGTGCTGAACTGGGGAGTTCCCACAGTTCGGTTCTCTAACTGTCTCTGTCTCTGTCTCTCTCTCTATCTGTCAAAAAGTAAAATAGAAATAACTATGCACTGAAGACAAA